>CAXITT010001296.1:36529-106980 GCA_964033795.1 Lymnaea stagnalis | reverse complement strand
CTATATCTCTGCCACATTTTATATCTGATATGAATAAAAGAAAATTAAATAATAAAGATATTAATGAAAATATCTGGTATGACACTAAAATAATTATTCCTATGGCACAAATCATCTTTAAAGCTGCACTCAGAAATATGCTCTTTTTATTTTATTAACACATAGCTTCTACACAAGCTACTTGATTTTCGGAAAAGTGATTTTGAATTTAATATTTAACAAAAAGATGTCAAGGATGTACTTTTTACTCAGTGCTTCTTTAAAGAACTTACAGGCTTTGATTTCAAAATGTTTTTTGCAATCGTTTTGACACTCAATAACTACAGCAAGTCGTTTAGAGGATATATTGTTTAAGGGATAGAGCTGTTTTGTGGGTTCTAAAAATATATTTCAATATTTCAAATGCGACTAACTAGATATTAAAAAATATGTCCAAATCCAACTTCCGAGTTGGATAATGTATTTTATTTTAAAAACCTTCTCTAGTTTTCTCCGTTTTCACAATTGCGGTTGTGGAGAACAAAATAATTATATAACAAAACTACATCACACGCCTGGTAGCAGAAAAAGGGGATGGTCGAGTGAAGTTATTGCGAGGGCAACTAGACTAAATATTACTGTTGACGCATCTAGGTAGTTTGTGCATACAAAGCAACAATATGACAATCATTACCATCAATACGATAGGTTGAGGTGAAATTTTTATGGCATTCGAATTTTTATTGCCTTTGACACACCCACCTATTCCCCTATCCAAGCGTTGGTAAATGGTCATTGTGGATGCCACTATTTTCTCAATGGCCGCCATCTTGGTTGACAACACGTGAAGTCACGTGAAGTGTCAACCAAGATGGTAGCTCAAAAAGTAGCGCAAAACATGTGTTATTAAAAACCCTAACCTTATATCTATCCCGAGCAAAATCTTTTTAAAAATCAATGAAATTTCAATAATTTTTTACTCACTCCTTATGCATCAGAATCTTGTATTTGGGGAGGATACACAATTTTTATAGCATTTAAAAATTCTCTCATTTAAACTCTATTACCACATAAGTGTCGCCACATATATTCAAATAAATTACTCAATTGTATGGTTCACCCTCAGGTGGTGAAACCCTACAGTTGTAAGACCTCCAACAATCAGAAATTATTGTGGTTCCTGGCTGCACTAATTCTTTAATTATTGCCAGGAGGACGTCTTTACCGCGGTTCTCAACAACCCTGAAAAAGATTTTGTTTGATCCTCTTTCAATCCCACCAACACCTATTTTCCTTCTACGTGTTTGCCTCTATGATACTTCCGCTTGCCGAATTTGGATTCATCCATCTCCACAATTTTACCCACTCCTCCTAAGCTCTCACTCATCACAACACATGCTTCCACGCAGACCTAGCCACAAAAAGCTGACCCAGTCTTTGACGGTACCCCGACAAATGCTTACTTCTTTCGCAATATGTCCCAAAGGCATTTTTCTTAACCAAAAATGTGTCAATAACATAATGTCACACGTCAATCTACTGTCACTAAAACACGACCCCTTCTTAAACTATGCACAATATTGCCATGACTTTTGTCACCACATTGCCATGCAAACTCATCTGAAGCATTTGCCCATGCACACAAGTTCATACCCTTCTTACAATTGGGACATTCGTATCTATCTCTATTTATCTAACCGATAAACGTACATGGGTTTCCTTGTAAAAATGTCTGGCGTGGATGGATGAATATACCTATGGTGTTGTTTTGCTTATATGTTGTTTTTATTTCATTTATGTATTTTATTTTAATATTATGATTATGCCTCTTTGCTATATATGTACAGCGCAGTGAGCCCAGCCCTAGGCCGGGGTACCGCGCTATATAAGACCACTTATTATTATTATTATTATCTATCTGCAATGAGACCGGTACTCATGAGCCAATCTATCACACTCTTTTCGCCCTGACTTTCCAGACGATTCCAAAAACGGGCGTTAAATTCAGGCTCCATCTGCAAAAATTTACCCAATATCTATCTAACTAAAACTGCTGACGATGCAAAAAAAAACAACAACCAATTTTGAACTTACCGGGCACCCGGTCAAGCAATCAAGAATAGCAATAGACGTAATATTTAAGCACTCCTTTCTATATCGCATCATTATAAAGTACCCAACAAAAAAAAATAATTTCTCACCATTTTGTCAAAATAGAACATAAAATAAAATTTTATGTCTATATTTAAAAATTATATTTCTTTTTTTCATTTATTATGAAAATAAAAACCCAAAAGAGACAAATACAATATAATATTAAACATTCCTCGGGCGAATTAATACTAATACCGGTACATAAAAATATTAGTTATCTAAAAATATACAAAGGGAAGTGACTCCCACATGTAAACACCGAAAAAAGACGTCGTGGCATCCCCAACTACCATTAGCCCCAAGCGTCTCATATGCAAAATCTCCTTAATCAACAGCCCCCACCTCCCCTCTCAGAGCGTACATAACATAATATAAAATATGATTGTCTAAACTTTAAAAAAATATTACAACCAATCATTTTTCTTGTTCCATTCACTGCCAGATCTTTATTAGAAAGTGCTAAAACTTCAACAACCAAAAATGTATTTTATTTTATCGGGAAAAATTACCATAATCATAATCATGCTGATGCCTATCAAACTCTTCATAATGTTTTTCACAGAGTCTCTGAAAATCATAGAATTGGCGGGTCTCGGCGTACAACCATCCTCCTCATCCTCATGTCCCTTAGTCCTTGAACCGTTGGGGCGTCCCAGATGACATGTGAACCATCCTTCTCCATTCGTCTCCGTCATCAGCACTACCCACTGCATCCCCCAGTGTTAGTCCTGTCCACTCTTTGATGTTATCCTCCCATCTTTTTCTTTGTCTTCCTCTTCTTCTCCCTCCTCTTGTGGTCCCCTGCAATATTTCTTTGGCAAGCTCTTGTTTCCTTGTTACGTGGCCGTACCATTGTAGTTTGCGTTTTTTCACAGACACCAGTAGGTCATCGTACTCCCCAATTGCCTACGAACCCTTTCTTTCACTGTTTCATTGGAGATATGGTCCCTATAGCAGATGCCAAAAATGCTTCTGAAGCATCTCATCTCCATCACCTTTATTTTCCTTTCAAGATCGGCTGTTAATGTCCAGGATTCGCAGGCATACAGGAAAATGGAGAGGACTAATGACACTGATTAGCATGTTATAAAAATAATCCCCCCCCCCATGTGAATTATGTGCCAGCCTTCAAGCACGCCTAAATTAGGAAAAGTAAAGTACTGTAAAGAGGGTAAAGTGAAAAGTAAAAGTCAAAAGTATCGATTTTTGCATGAAATTTAAGCACGATTAATTATTTCTAGTGATATAAAATTAAAACTTCCTCTTCACCTGATGGAACTAAAGTCTAAAATAGCGTCTTTTTGTTCATGTACAATAGCCATTTAACAAAATTGAACAAGATAAAAAAAAAAGGTAGCCTACAGTTCATGAATCTTTTGTCATTTACGACGCCATTGTGGGAAAAACAAGGACAACTCTTCTGTCTTCGAAGATACTTTATAAAGGTTGCCCAATTGGATACATTTAAATTTAAATAATTTTTTTAACATTTTATAGATCTATCTACTTTGATATTTATTTATTTATTTAGGCATTTTTATATAGCGCTTACCTTAAAGCTCTAAGCACTTTACAATTATTAAAAACATGTAAACTAAGTAAAATAAAAATGAGACACTAGGATCGTAACTACTATACTATAGAAACAATTAAAATGGTTATAAAACGAGGACACTTTGGCACGTTTTTGCCTATACTAGCCCACTGGATCCATGCACAGCAATGTAAAGGTGGTACTCGCAAGGGACCTCAATATCAGGGGGCGCATTCGCCCACGGCGCTGCTTTTCCTTTACACGGTTGTGCATCCATTTCGGACAGAACGTGGCTCGGATTTTGACGGTGGGGGCATGGGCGCCCGCAGAAAACTTTCTAGGGGGGGGGGGGCAAAAATCGATATACTTTCCAGGGGGGGGGGAAAATTTTTTTAGTAGTGTTTTAATATAGTTTTAATTTACTGTAGCGTATTTGTATGGTGAACGAACGGACAGGACATCATTATTTTCTCTTTACTTTAATACATTTTTGGTCTATTTTTGTCTAATTTTTTTTTATCCAATCAATCCAGGGGGGGGCAAGTGCCCCCCTTGCCCCTACCTGCGGGCGCCCATGGGTGGGGGTTATGTGGGAAATATTTGTTAAAACTTTAAATAAAATTGTCAATGTCCTGTCTTAAAATTTGTGACAGTTTCGATTTCTTTCTCAATAAATAGCTGGTGATTTACTAAGACTAAGAGGCGAAAAGCGGGAAATATATGTCAGTAGCAAAATAAACACCATTGCAAACAGATGAATAATAGAGCAATTTGGTTCCATCCAGATACATAAAATCACTAACACTGCCTCTCATTTTACTCACCACAAACCAGAGTCAACTTAGGTGTCATCTAAATAATTATGTGCCATCTATCAAACTAGAGCTGACCAACCATGGGCGCCCGCAGGAAAGTTTGTCGAGAAAAAGTCAATCCACTTGCATAGGAAGGGCGCTGTGGAGTATCTAAATCATCTAAAACATTTAGTATCTAAATCATCTTCATTACTAGATTTTAAAAAAAAAAATGATCTACGAAAATGGCTTAAACTAAAAAAGAAAATAGGAAAGAAAAAAAAATCTACCCGTCCTAAGAGAAATTAACATAGCAAAAAAAAAACACACTAAAAAGAATAAAACTATGAATCTATGAAATAACAAGGAGAAAAAACAATGAAAAAAAAATAATTCTCACACTATCATTGTTATCACACCCGGCTCCGAAGTCATTTAATCTGTACGGAGCCACCCCGGTGCGAATAGTTATTTGTGATTAAAGGTACCCGGGCACCTATAGATGCAACCTTACATAAAACAAGGCTTCGCAACAGCATACTAGTGCTCCTAGCGAGAGGAATCGTGAACAAAACATTCAGGAGGTACAAATTTCATGCTATTTTGTCATAAAACTAATTCAAATGTTTCACAAAATTTTTGAAAATTATTTTTAAAGCTATTAAATTCTACTAAAAAAAATATTTAAAAAATAAATGTGTGACGTCACACGTCCATAACGGCCCCACTTTCCCACCCCCCCCCCCCCTCTGGATCATGACGTACTTTATGGATGGCACCTCAAAATTTTATTCAAATTGAAATTCTGTAACTGATTGGTTTAAAAGCATATAATAGCTTTTTAATACTACAAACATTTGGAATTTTCTGACATTTCTCATAAATAAAATTCACTATGTAGGCCTACTGCGATACGCTAATTATTTGTAGGATCATCTGTAGCCGTAGCTTCAAATTTGTTAGCACAATTTTGAAGTAAGTTAATTTATAATTAAGGCGACGACATCATATTCAATATTCGTCCCTCTGTGTCCATGTAACATGGGAAAAAACAAGGAATATGGACCTAGCCCTACTTCAATTTCAAAATTAGACAAATCAACATAATTGTAAACTCTGGATTTCTAATTTCTAGGGCTTAGGACCACTAACTTAGCATTTAGCGATTGCACCTTAAAAAAAATAATCTTCAACTTAATTTTTTCGTTAAATTTTTATTATTTTTTAAAAAAAAGTAATTACAGCAAGGGAAGGCACTCTAATTATTTTCTAGTTATGAAATTTGAGTCTTGCGACTTGCGACCTTCGTAGTCTGGCTAAAGTCTAATATTTGTATACTAAATAGTAAATAGCCTAACACTTTAATAAAATAGTTATAAAAAATGGACATGGTCACCAATTAAAACAGTAAATGCTCAGAGAAGATTCGATTTCACACCGATTTCACTTGCCAGCTAGGTAGTGGATAGGCCGGTTGTAAAATTCTATTATTTTTTTTAGAAAAAAACAACTTCTTTTTCTTTGGACTTTGGGGTGAATCTTGAGTTTGAGTTGATCAGAGTTGACTACTTTGAGTTTCATTGATTGAAATTCTGTTGATAACTTAATGTCAGTGGTCAGCTTATCCTGCTTCGTTCATTTTAAGTTGTGAAACTAGCTTCGCCTATCCAGTAAGAATATTCCTAAGTAAGACTATGTTTCTGAGTTTCTTTCAGCAAAATTTGTCTTCTACCAAAATTCAGTTCCCCCAATTTTCTGTCAGTCATTTTTTCGTCTACAAAATTTATTTTAAACAAATTTCTGAATAAAGCAAATAATTTAATATGGGTTAAAAAGTTAAAACTCACGACTACTCAGGACAAATTAAAAAAAACCAGTAGGCTACTATACCCATTATAATTATACTGGTAAAAATGAAAGTATGTCATTATGTATGATTGTATGGTCACCTTAATCTTGCGCCTGCTCAATTATACTCAATAACAATGTTTTAATCTTTATAACCTTACTGTATTTTAGTTTATTGAACTGAATATATTAAATATTAATATGTTTTTTTATGCATATCCAGCTAAGAAAAAATGAAAATAAGACAGCTTGCTAAATATAGTATTCTGGGATTAGCTGTATCTGGTGGAGTCTTATATACAGCAAACAAAAAGGATGATGTTGGCGTGGTGCGGTTTGGTCGGGCAGCTCTTACGGTAAAACTATATTTATCATTGATGTCTTAATTTTTTTTCTTACTGACGAAGCTATCAAAATGTGATGTCACATGAAAAGTGGAATGTACTAAATTACAGAAATTATTAACATTATTAACATTATTCTTTTATACAACAATTGATATTATTTTATTTTTAAACTACGATCACTGAGAGAATCAATACAGGTATGCAAGGTCCTAGAATAAGCCTCTAATCACTTAGGAGGAGAATCAGGTAGTAGTGACATTAACATGGGAGAGAATTAATGTCAAAATGTGGAGACGAGAGTCATTAATAAGTACTACCACGTGAAGTAGGATGGAACGAAAAAAATGGTTGACCAGGGGTGTGTGTGTGTGGGGTGGGGGGGGGACGATCTTAGTAAATGCTCTAAGGGAAGGATTCTTAACAGTAACAGTTATTGAACTGTTGCAGACCCACTCCATTTTAAACGTTCTTCCCCCCAATGGTATAAATTAAATTGTAATAAAATTTCAAATATGAAAATAATTAATTTAGTTATCGTAGTTTTATTTCTTTAATTTACTTTTTATAAACAAGGAAAAAATTTACCAATAGCAAAGTAATGCCCAAACACAATTCACCAGAAAAAAACATTTACTGCTGCTAATCAAAATGCATAAAAACGTTGTTTTTTAAAAAAAAAAAGCAGCAACAACTAGCAAATACAAATTTCTGGTCTTCCGCACCTTAGGGATGGGGAGGTACTTTTACCCCTGGTTAAGAAGCACTGTTCTAGTGAAATATTTCTGACACAGGTGCATTAATTTGACATCCATGGGAGGTGAATTTCTTAAGGAAGTACTGGATACGGAATTTTTATAGGTGGGGTTGGGAGTGCAGAGATTTGTGATGCTATATTTGAAGGGTGGGGGTCTAAAAAATCAGCAAAATTTGCATGACATCATTTTTGGATGGTCCCTTACATATACAAAAGTCCCAATAAAATGTTTATTGTATAGGCTTACTCCATTTATTTATAATATGTTTCTATAGTTTAATTTTAAAATGAAGATGTAATGACGATGGCTAAAACATTTTTATTTTGCAGATTTAAAACTGCCATCTATTTTACATTAAGACAAAAGCCTCTGAGATACATATGTTTCAATTGTTTAATTAATTGTCTGAAAATAAGAAAACTATAACATTTTAAATGTTAACCATTTACTTTTTAAAAAAGGAAGAAAGAAACAACATAACCTGAAGTACCAGTGATGACTATTTTCTTTTTTCATTTTCAAGGTAGCAAGAATAGCTGTTGATTACAAGTTTCTATTTTACAAGTATGACAAGCTACATTCAGAGTATTTGGAGGAACTTCACAAGGTGTTTGAATAAATTAAATTCTCTTTTCTTTTAATTTGTCTTTTTTTTTTTTTTTTTTTTTTGTTTACAATTTTTTTCCTTTTTTTTTAAAATTTAATTTTTTTTAAAATTTTTTTTTTTTTTTTTTAACTTCACAAGGTGTTTGAATAAATTAAATTCTCTTTTCTTTTAATTTGTCTTTTTTTTTTTTTTTTTAATTAGTTGACAAATGTATTCACTTGATTTTAAAACTTAACTTTTATATAAACATTTTTTTTTTGCTTTGAGCATAGGTGACCTTTGTAAAAATTATTATTTTACATTTTAAATTTAGGTGGGAAATTGTGTTTCATATAATGTATTCACTTAGTGTTAAAAACTAATATTTAACTTTATTGCTGATCAATCACACTATCATGTAAGATAGTAACAGTTAGGAATTTCAATTATGTTAAAATATCATTGACTATCTAAAAGTTTTTAACATTAACGTAGCTTTAGAATTTTCCCAAATTTCAGTTACATTTAAAGTCAGCTCTTAGGCTAAGAGAAATGTGTTGTAAAAATGGGGGAGCTTTCATTAAAGTTGGGCAGCATGTTGGATCACTTGAGTACCTTCTACCCTTAGAGTATGTCAACACCATGAAAGTCCTGCACAATCAAGCACCTCAGTCAGACCTTCAGGAACTAAAAGCTGTCATCCATCAGGATTTGGGAAAGAAGGTTAGATTCATTTCAAAATGAAAATGAAATCAATGTTATTTAATGCTAACGTCACCCAGTGACTTTCCCTTCAGGGCCAAAGGAGTTATGAAATGTTACATACAGAGTAGGGGAAAACCTGAAAGACAACAAAATTAAATATGAAATGTTTCTGCTAAAAAGCCTTCAACAGCAGACAAAAAATTTAAAATTTACTTTTTAAAATTTTGTATGTGGTTCATATGGGCATTGAAATTATATTTATTACTGGAGCCATAGGTGTTCTAAGCGTTAAAAGGAAAGTTAATTAATCTTAAAGTACAGGCACTTATTTGTTTTATTTCAATATAATATACAGTGATTAAAAAATGTAATTTCATTTAAATTTGACCCTCTATTAGCAAAAGCTAACATTGTTAGAACCGTAACCAAAACTTGCTACAAAGATATCCTAAAATATTTTAGTTTTATCCACACCATCAAAGGTTGAGGAAATGTTTGTAGAGTTTGATCCTGAACCGTTGGGGGCTGCATCTTTAGCTCAGGTCCACAAAGCCAAGCTGTCTGACGGCAGAGTTGTTGCTGTCAAAATTCAACACCCAAAAGTGAAGGCCCATTCCAACGTAGACATTAAAACAATGGAGGTAAATTCAGGATTTTTTGATTTAGCATGGAGAAAAGAAGTCTTAAAATTATATGTTTTTACTGCACACAATTTACTTCAGTGGTTAAAAAAAATTTCTGTGTTTGCTTACCGGGTAGCAACAATGGAAAGGAAAATAGAAATATTTTCATAAACATCAATTATCAATATCCTTTCTTCTATTTTATTATTAAACATTTTAACTTTTTTTTACTTATTATAAAATCTGTGAATTTATTATGTTAAAATTGATAAAAATAATTTTTTCCAGCTTTCCCATATTGTCTTGAAATATATCAAACATCTCTCTTCACTCAGCTTGAACACAGTCTCCCAGGATATTCTCCTTTAAAGAATTATTTTTCTCCTTCTACAGTTTCTTGTTCATGCCTTAGGCTGGTTTTTCCCAGAATTTCAGTATCAATGGCTGGCTGAGGAAACAAGGAAAAACCTGCCCATTGAACTAGATTTTTTGAATGAGGGACAGAACTGTGAAAGGGTTGAAAAAATCCTGAGAAAATTCAAGTTTTTAAAGGTATTGAAATACCCAGTAACTAATATGGATAAACTTAATTGTTTCAGTTAAGTTCTTTTAAAAAAATGTTAGTTATTTGTTCACAGCAATCTCGGCAATAGTATCTATACACCACTAGCACTCAAGTTATTTTCTTTTTCTTTGCAAGGTACCAAAAATATACTGGGAGCTTTCATCTGATAGAGTGCTTACCATGGAGTTTTGTGAAGGTGGCAAAGTGGATGATGTAGAATATATGAAAAGACATAACATTTCAGTTAATCAGGTACGGTTATCATAAGCTCACTTACAAATTTAGCTACATTACATTTTCTTGTATTCCTGCTCAACAAAAAAAAAAGACGAATGTGAAGTTAAAATTTAGTTACCCGGTTAAAGAAAGAATTGCAGTTTATTTACCCGTACCTTTCCTTAAGTGAATTGTCAAAGAAAGAATGCAAATGTGTTGATCAAATCCAGATTGTGCTCAATGAAGTGACAAATATATAATAAATAAATATATAGAATGATCTGTTAACAATTTAATATGTTTAAATTTTTTCCAGATAACAGAACGTCTTGGTCAGCTGTACAGTGAGATGATATTTGTCCAAGGCTATGTCCACTGTGATCCACACCCGGGCAATGTGCTGGTCAATAAAACTAAGGATGGCCCACAAATTGTTTTACTGGACCACGGCCTTTACCAGGTCAGTGTATTAACATAACTTTTAGATTGGAACTGATTGTCAGTATATCAACATTATTTGTAGATCAGAACTGAATGTCAGGTAAGTATATCAACATTATTTATTTGTTCAGAACTGATTGTGTCACAAAGTTTTATTCTCAATCTATGCCTGTCAGACCTTTATGAAACTTCCGTGATATCATTTGTGCCCTTTCCTAGACCCTGACAGATGAATTCAGAATGCACTACAGTAAAATGTGGATGGCAATGATCAATGCAGACGTAGAAGGTATGAAGACGTACGCTGCCGCTCTTAATGTCGGGGATCTGTACGGTCTGTTTGCATGTATGTTGACCGCTCGCTCATGGGAGGCTCTGGAGGCAGGGATAGACAGGAAGGAATTTACCCACGAAGAGGTGAGTGACATCATTTAGGTGATCATCCTTATTGTAGTAATGAGATGTTTCTTGTCATCAGTGGTGAGATGTTTCTTGTCATCAGTGGTGAGATGTTTCTTGTCATCAGTGGTGAGATGTTTCTTGTCATCAGGGGTGAGATTTTTTTGTCATAAGTGGTGAGATGTTTTTTGTCGTGAGTGGTGAGTTGTCTGCAAATTGAAGGATGTTGTGAAATGTCTTTTTTGATAAATGTCTTTTTTGATAGTTGTATTCCTGAAATTGTGTAGAGTGGAAGAAACATATTTTGGGCCATGGGGGGAGGGTTCCGTGGAAGGTGTTTGGGATGTGAAATAGTTTAATGGGATGGTACATGTTGTGTTCTGTTCTGAATTCACTGAGACATAACTTACACATCATTAGTTAGATGATGGATGCAGCACGGTGCAATCCAGCACTGGGCTGTATGGTACTGCTACTGAATCCCTATTTGGACATGTGCATTTTCTTATAAAAGGCATATGGCCCTGGATGTAGATTTTCCCAGACTTCTCTCAAAGATTCTTATGTTATTAATTTGATGCCCCATAAGGGTAAATACTGCCAAAGGCTGTACCTCTGCTACTTCATATTTATTATTGACAATGTGAAAATTTTAAAAAAAATGTTTTACAATATCCCATGCTAAGGCTGATGCATATAAACATGATAAATATTAATCTTTCGTCTTACTTTTTATTTAAAAAATTTTTTTTTTTTAAAACTGAATATTAATCAGCAATTAATTTCAAATCTTATTTTAAATAGTGTTTAAAATTAATAAGAGTGTGAGTATTCACAACTGAAAGGGTAACACGCATTCTTTAAAAAAAAATAATTATAAAAATTAGGTAGATCTGACTAATTATATTTCTGTAAATCATATTTTTTTTTTTTTTGAAAACCTCTTAAGTAGGAAAGACCACCTTACAGTTTAATAAATCATAAATTACATAGGACAACAATTTACCAGGCCTTATAATAGAAAAACAATTTTATGGAGTCTTTGCTCTAACATTAAAATTTGTCTGCAGCATTTAGAAATCAAAGAGAGTGTTGGTGAGTATTTGATGGACATTTCTTGCATACTGGGAAGAGTACCTCGCCAGATGCTCTTGTTGTTGAAAACCAACGATGTGCTCCGAGGCATCGAATCGTCCCTCAAAACACGCCCCAGTTCAGCATCCTTTATCAACATGTCTCGTTGCTGTGTTGAGGTTTGTTTTGAAATTTTAAAATATTTTTATCGAGGGGGGGGGAGAAAAATGCAGAAAGTGTAGAGTTTCTTTAATAACTGATCTTGAAACTCCACCTTCACTTCTTAACAGGCAGTGACAAACTGGGAACTAGATCAGTGCCAGGACTGGAGATGTTACATCAGGACCAAACTACGCCAGAGGATTCAACTTGCTCGTATTTCTTTGTACTCCCTCTACCTCTGGTTTTTCAACTCTCCTCTCGGCACATATCTGAGGACTGCCCAATCACATGCGGCACTGAGATGATATTGACTCTATTTGTTTGGCAGCACTGAGAGCGTTACCGAGACGTGTCACCTTGTTATTGGCACTCAATTCAAGTCTGTGTCAAAGCACGGCATCAAATGTCCAGCTGTGTTGTTTCTCTTGTACAGTAATAAGATGGCTCACTGTTTAAATGATGTAAAGGCAAAAGTTTGTCTGCATCTTGACAGGAGCAAGAGATTTTCTATTTATAGATTAGGGTTACCAAAAGATAATTAAAAGCTATGTATCCATGTAGCCTCATTTAATGGTGCGCCTTGACTTGTGCAAATATGGATGAATGTAGAGGGTTTTTTTTAAAAGAAAAGTGAGTCCTGAGTGTTGCTGAAGCCAACAACTGTGTCTAAGTCTAATTATTGTTTTATTTGTGCTATACACTGAGAGCTGACAGGCAAGATCACAAAATAGAAAGACCTAGAAACTATAGTAACATCACAATGTTCAAATGAGTTTTCATTTTCTTAGAAACACCTGTTACAGTCCAATGAACACTCATGTTGTTTATAGGACATTTGAGTCATTTGTGGTCAACAGCAGAATTTTTTTGGCATCTGTTTCAATCCACATGTGGACAACTGTGGACCAGGGTGCCCCCTCCCCCCAGGGGTTAAAGATATACATTTTTTTGCGGGCGTCCTTTATGAACAACCCCTTTCATAATGTGAGGCGATTGTGTCTCTATTCTAATTCTTTCACCCTTTTGATTATCAGTTTCTTACGCAACAATCAAAGTTGGAGCTTCAACTTTACCGGCAAGTCATTTTAGATTCAATATTTCAAAAGTTATTTAAACAACCTGTTTGAGTTTTAAGAAGAAACTATTGTTTCAAATTTTAAAAATGGGTATTTAATTAAAAGCACAAAGGCATTAATTTTTTTCCCCAGAACATTTCTTGCTTCATGGATTTTTCTTCTCATTCCCATTTCTTTCTTTTTGTCCTGGCAGCTGTGTATTACCTGGTAAGATTGGGAAAAAAGTATGTTATGTGCCAAGATACCCCCAATGGTATTAAGCCAGTTGTTTTTTGCCCTGGTCAGCTTATGATTTATACTTATACAGCCTATTTATTTCCCAGTTAGGGAAGGATTTTTTTCTCAGGGATTACTCATTACCAAGAATAATAGCTGCCTTACTGGGGATGGTGAGTCCTTTCCAACTGGCTAATCCTTTCCCACAGCTGGGGTCTGCCCCGTACAGAGTTTTACCTGTTCCATCTTGTTTTTTTTTGTTTTTTTGAGGTAGGGCTACCCCATTTCAAATGACATTTTAATTATTTTTATTAAAAAACTTTTATTATTAAAAATGAACCCATTTACTTATTTCAGCTAATTTTTTTTCTCTTACTCATTCTTGTAAATTGTTTTGGTCTACCACTGTATTTTTGTTTTAACCTTGGATATCTTTTGACCACACAACTGTGCCAAACAAAGCACAAAACAAATTAGCAAAAAAAAAAAACCAACAAAGCCTTGCCTATTGTTTTTCTACAATTTTTGGAAGGGAAATCTTTTGAAAGATCATTAAAAAATATTTTACTGTAACTGAACATGCAGTGAATTTGTGCTTTAATTTGTTAATTGTCACTCAATGCTCGGTGTATTGTTATGTCACAGTCCAGTTTTCAAATCTTGTTTTCAAATGAGTGGATTCAAATATTGCATTGTACCAACTGGGAACTCAGTGAAGCTATAATGCTAATTTACACTTCAATCTACATACACACCTTTAAGGTAATTTACCATGTCAAATGAGACATTAAAATAAAGGCTACCTTTCTGAATGAAATTAAGACATATTCCATACTTCAGTTTTGTAAAAGGAATGTAATGTATAACTGGCCATGATGAATAAACTGAATGATGATTTCTAACTTCTCTCAATGGCAAAGTTCTCAAACTGATTTCAAATGTTTCTTTTTGGTATTAAAGGTACAAATGAAATTTAAGATTAATTATTAACCCAAAAACAAATGTATTAGAATTTTCCAATAATTGTATTTGTAGTTAAAATGATATTAAAAATTTGAATGCTGATTACAAAATTTTTTAAAAAGAAACCACATTAAATATTTCACAAAGATATTTTTACAGAAAATAAATGTGTAACTGTAACCGAAACTCCATAAACTTTAAGTTGTTCTAATCTTACATTAGTAAACAAAACCAGCATTCCACTGAAAGCCTTTTCAATTTATCAGTTGAAATAAATAAAAAAAACAAGAACATTATTTTATTTGTTTATTTAACGCTTAAGTCTGGGAATAGACTCAGATGACAAAGAAAAAAAATATTTGCACCTCAAAGGATTTGGAAAAAAATCCATAAGATCATTTTTCTAATGGGGGGAGGGATGACAACTAAAATACATCAATTATAGGAAATTTATGAACAACTATATGGAGGTAATCTTCATCCTAATTTATGCATTGCAATATTAATCCTATCTTTACTGCTAGTCCACCACCCATAAAGCAGATACACAATTCTTGTAAATAAATCAAAAGTAATATGAATACACACATCCATACCATCTCTAAATGAGCCTTGCATAATGTGTGTATGCTGCTTAAAAAAACATGGGTATTTCTGATTGCTGGGCTGCCTTTAATTTCAAGCTCGGAGAAACCAACATCAATTTTTTATAGCTTTTCCTCCCTATTTGCAGAGTATGTTGATGATTAGTCATTGGTGTGGCTTAAAATCCCATGATTATTAAAATCCCATGATTATAACTAAAACTATAATAAAGTGTTAAGTATTTAAACGCAGAACTTGTCAAAATTCATATCGGTAACTAAGAAGAAGAGCTGGAATGGAGTTGGGTAAGGTATTTACTATTAGATGCCTTGATCTTGGTTGTCATGATGATGTGTCAGATTCTACTACACACTACATCTGAAGTAACACTGTAAATATCTAAATGCATATATTTGGTGAAGAATTTCCAAGAATGGAGTTAGTGGTTTCACTAGACCAGTGATTCTTAAACTTTTTGAGCAATGAACCCTCTGAAAATATTGACATGATAAGCAGAACTTTGTATGCAATCAATATATTTAATTTCATTGAAAGTTGATTGCCTCATTCACACTTGAAAGTTTACCTGTCTTCCATGGACCCTCTGAGGCTCCATGGAACCCCTGGGGCTTTGTGGACCCCAGATTATGAACTTCTGCTCTAAACCTTTGTGAGAATTTTTTTTACTTTGACTCAGATGAGATCTGAAATGTTCATAACTACCTAGTTTTTGTTTTTTCAGCAAGCGCATGTTTAAATGTAAAATTATGCATGGAAATTACCTGAGTGGTGGCAAGAATATTGTATCTGTAAATTGCAATAAAAGAAAAACAAAACTTAGTAATTTTGCTGCATTACACATTTAAAAACCCCAACTACTGGCAATATTAATGAAAGGAAAGTCATGAAACAAGATGAAACTTTATCACATTTTGGTTCATATTATAAAATAACAGAAGCTAAGGATGATAAGGAAGTGTATTACAGAATTAACATTGCGGTAAGAAAGTCAATGACTAGGATTTGTTTATTTAATTACAACCGCAACTATTATCTTCAATGATTTATAGTAATTACAGCATGTGTTTACAAAAAACATTCTGGTTGTAATGGGATTATGGGCAGAAAGAGACTACATTTCAGATTACTGAGAATAGTATTATCCCATTTAATGGTCCTTATTGAATTCCTTGAATTGTGAATAAATGATTTGATTCTTTGAATAATTTGTTTATAATTAAATCTCTGAAATAAAACTGAAAATTGCAGATTGTCAAATTCTTATTATACAGTAGTGTAAAGGCTTTGCACATATATATTATAATTGTACCGGTAGTGTAAAGGTGTTACACATACATATTTTACTGTAGTGTGAAAGTTCTGCTTTACAGTAGTGTTAGTTTTCCCACATACAATTTATATAAACATTGTTGACAAATATTATTTTTGTATGAATTTTTGCTTATCACTTTCAAAATACCAATAGCAAATTTTTAAGAAATAAATGAAAACTATATATTTTTTTCTCCACCAACAAGCATTAAAATGCCCAACCAGACATTTACATCTGTATCTAAAATTAAAATAACACAATTGAAATATTACAAAATTTACAAAGTTTAAAAAAAAATGTTAACCATAATAAAATTTCTTAAGCATTCACCCATTTAGATGTCAGACTTAAAGAATAATACAATATTTAAATTAAATTAAATTATAATCCAGTGAGTCAGTAAATGAGTTTCCTACTGGCTTTTGAGAAAAAGATAATACCCAATAACATTGTAATTTTTCTCCTGCACCATTCACTTAATTAAAACAATCTTTAAAAAATCAAAATTTCAGAATAAATGTTAAAATGCCACACAACTACATTTTTCATTCAGTGCTAAACTTAGGAAGAAGTTATCTTCTATAAATTATTTAGTAAAATACGTTAAATGTAAATTGGGGATTATGAAATAGTACAGTAATTTTTTTTTTTTTTAAATACTTTTGCTGTTCTAGAGAAAAATATGCTAAAATAACTGCAATGTGGTTTTAACTTTTTAAAAATTAATAATTCAAAATACTTGCTGAACAAACCTTTGGATTGCAGAATACATGGAATTTTTAATACATTAAAATGTAATTATAACTGTAATCATCATCATTCTTGGACAGACGGAAGTTACAAAAAAAAAAAAAAAAATCACCATATAAACGCCCTAAATAAATTAATTTTTAATAAATTAAAATGTAATTATAACTGTAATCATCATCCTTCTTGGACAGACGGAAGTTACAAAAAAAAAAAAAAAAATCACCATATAAACGCTCTAAATAAATTTGTGCCTTATTCTTTAACTTATCACAGTTCATTTTTCGGTTAATGCTAGATAGTGCAACAGCGTTAGACATCATCATTCAAATTTTTGAGGATTAACATAGCTACCTGGCAATAAAACATAGTTTTTATCATGAGACTCTGAATTTTGAGCTTCATGAAAATAATAAATGAACACAGGTGAGTTTGAATAGAGTATTTAGTATTTCTCTGAAGAGACACTACCCTTGATTATATAAGAATAGGCTGATAAGCCTCAATGAAAAGCATTTTCCATTGGTCAATTTAAAATATCTATACTCTCTAACAATTTTCTTGTTACTGCACTCTATTCCCTATTTCTATGAAAAAAAATTGCCATGCTTTTAAGATAAAAAATATTTTTTTTTAAAGAGAAGGTAAATAATGGTGTTAATATCACAAATATATTTTAAAATGATATATTTGACAAAGTTTTGAACTATTATTTATATTTTAAACTGAAAAAATCTGCAAATGACTTTGAAAAGAAATTATATAAATGAGATGAGATCATCCATTCCATTAACAAGAAACTTGCATTACGCAAATGAGGAAGCATTCATGAAATGTGTATCTTTCATAATTTTTTTATTTACTATATGCACTTAGCAGAGCTCCGCAACCAGTGTGCCACGGCAAATAGGAATGAAAACTCGTGATGACGATTTAAATTTGTTGAAACTAAAGAGCCAATGCTTTGCTATTTAACAAGCTATCAAACGTTTGAGGTCAAATAGGACAGCACATCCGTATGTTAAAATTTGACGGGTCATGAGATCAAGTCAACATCTTGATGCTTCTAACGCCATGAGTAAAACATGTATCAGTGGCTTTGGCCTTTGATCGCAGGATTTTGCCAAACGCAACTAATGTGTAACACTTTTACTGGGTGCTATTTGCTGGTTGTTTGGAATTTTTTTTTACACCACTGAGGTAATAATTCATCAAGGATAAATGAAAACATAACAAAATGCACAACACAAACTAAACCCCATCCTGTCAAGACAGTGGGCACAACACAAACTGAACCCCATCCTTTCAAGACAGTGGGCACAACACAAACTAAACCCCATCCTGTCAAGACAGAGGGCACAACACAAACTAAACCCCATCCTGTCAAGACAGTGGGCACAACACAAACTGAACCCCATCCTGTCGAGACTGAGGGCACAACACAAACCAAACCTCATCCTGTCGAGACAGAGGGCACAACACAAACCAAACCCCATCCTGTCGAGACTGAGGGCACAACACAAACCAAACCTCTTCCTGTCGAGACTGAGGCCACAACACAAACTAAACCACATCCTGTCGAAACTGAGGGCACAACACANACTAATGTGTAACACTTTTACTGGGTGCTATTTGCTGGTTGTTTGGAATTTTTTTTTACACCACTGAGGTAATAATTCATCAAGGATAAATGAAAACATAACAAAATGCACAACACAAACTAAACCCCATCCTGTCAAGACAGTGGGCACAACACAAACTGAACCCCATCCTTTCAAGACAGTGGGCACAACACAAACTAAACCCCATCCTGTCAAGACAGAGAGCACAACACAAACTAAACCCCATCCTGTCAAGACAGTGGGCACAACACAAACTGAGCCCCATCCTGTCGAGACTGAGGGCACAACACAAACCAAACCTCATCCTGTCGAGACAGAGGGCACAACACAAACCAAACCCCATCCTGTCGAGACTGAGGGCACAACACAAACCAAACCTCATCCTGTCGAGACTGAGGGCACAACACAAACTGAACCCCATCCTGTCGAGACTGAGGGCACAACACAAACCAAACCTCATCCTGTCGAGACTGAGGGCACAACACAAACTAAACTTATAAAAAATATTCATCCAACCCCAAAATGAAATAAAATGATAATTTTAACATGAACGTCATCATCAGCAAGTTGGGTATTCATCATGTTAGCGTCATCAGTCAGTTAGTATTCCCTGCTTTTATTGGTATCAAACGACTATTTTAATTGTATTTTTGAATGGGAATGTTTCTTTGTGTTCAAGCAGTTAAGATACAGAGTTCAAAATTAACTCTAAAATTAAGCCTTTAAACAGGTATACAGTTGAAAAAAACAATCAAAGTGAACAGGTAGTTTTAAAAAAATATTTTCTGTCTGTTTCTTCTCTATTGACATGCACCATTAAAAAGTGAAAACAATTTGATGTTACAGTATTTTTACCGGTACTATTACATGATATAGAAGAAAAAAGATCTACTGTCTCGTGTTACTTTCACATTAACATAAGAAATAAAACACAAATAATTCTACACACAGGGACATGCAGAGAAAAAGCATCACCTGGGGCCAGGCCTGAAAATAGCGCCCAACAATATAAATGAAAAAAAAAGGTGGCTACCAGGGCGGACCGGCTAAAATAAATTTTACCGCCGCATGTCTTTGTTAAGTACAAGGCATTTTAGAGCTTAATTCACCATAAAGGTCCTATCATAAGACGATTTTGGTGCCCCCTGATGTTGGCACCCGGGGTGGATGCCCCCTGATGTTGGCACCCGGGGTGGATGCCCCCGCCCGCCTTCCCATTTGCATGGCACTGGGTCAATGACAATGTCAGAGTAAACTAGTTTTAATTGTAGTGTGCCGTAAGATCTGGAAAGGGTCTAGGTGTGCCGAAATTATAATAAAAGGTTGCGGAGCACTGCACTTCGCATCCAGCCATACCGAGTGCAATACATCTTCCCAAGACTTACATATTTTTTAAAACAAATCTTGTTACGTGTAGAGTGTAGACATATCCTGCTATATTCTGCATCAGTTCAAGAACACAAAGATGTAATCTATCACAGATTCTCAAAGGGTTGCTAAATATACACATGGGCTATTGAACAATATAAGTTTAAGAAATGCTGCATTAGTTATGAGCTTTCGATCCACAAAGCCTTTAGAGCAGGTAACCGCGAGCGCACACAATGAAAAACTTTATATTATTATATCGGCATGTTTTTAAAAGTAAAAAAAAAAATAGAAGGAAAAAAAAAAGGGGCAGGTGTTTAAATCTGCAATATTTCAAAATAACACCTACCTTGGTAAACAACATATATTGTAAATTAAAATATTTAGTTTGTAATATAACAATATAAGTTTAAGAAATGCTGCATTAGTTATGAGCTTTCGATCCACAAAGCCTTTAGAGCAGGTAACCGCGAGAGCACACAATAAAAAACTTTATATTATTATATCGGCATGTTTTTAAAAGTAAAAAAAAAAATAGAAGGAAAAAAAAAAAGGGGCAGGTGTTTAAATCTGCAATATTTCAAAATAACACCTACCTTGGTAAACAACATATATTGTAAATTAAAATATTTAGTTTGTAATACAAATTAAAACCACGGTTTCAACTGTGGTCAACAACATTTATGATAAATTAAAATATTACATATGAAATAAAACCAAAGTGTCAACTGTTTGTTACCAGCAAAAACAAAAAAAAATTAATTAAACAACCATAACAAACTCATGGGCCATTAAAAACATAGTCAAGGGCGGGGGGATCATTATTTTATCAAAGGTCACATTACATTATTAAGGGTCAGTGAAATCTAATTTACAAATAAATAGCCACCACAATTAGGATTTCAAATTGATTTTTTGTGGTAAAAAAAAAAATACCTGCGACTACCAAGCAAATAGTTACAAAAGTTACAGTTAAAGGTGTCCACCAGTAAGTGTTGGTCCAGTTTGGAAGTTAAAAAAAAAATTAAAAAATTGAATTGCAGGTTTAAAAGAAAGTTGATAACTGTTGCTGGCAAACACAACCACAAACAAATTTAAATTCATTAAGAAATGCAACAAGATAAATAAAGAAACTTAAGTGGGTCAGAGAGTTCCACAATTGTAGCATTTATTTATAAGGAACACTGATAATAAAACTAAATAAATTATTTATTGCTATTTTGGTGTGCTGAACTTTCTTGACATAACTTGCATTTTTTTTAAAACTCTATAACCACAAAGCTTTTTCTGGCCATTAAACAGCTCTACCAGACAGTCTTATATATTTGACATATTTCTGTTCATTGATTTAAAAAAAGGCAACAGGCAATGAACATTCTATCAAATGGCAACAGAAGAAAAATAATCTATCCACAGTTATCTATCATTATGTGAATGTCTCACAAATGAAATGGATTAAATAACATTATGATCCTAGTCTCATCTGCCAAGATTAAGTGAAGTGTGTGGCATTTCAAATGGAAGAGATGGTCTGTGACAGGATGTTAGGAAATATTATTTGATTGCTTTGTGTTGATGTAACATTTTACCCCTTCATTTCAATGATAAGAGAGTGAACAATGTAAGAAAGTAAGAAAGAATCTATGACAGAAACCACTGCTGACATTATCCCGAATTCGTTCGCTGGTGATATCATCCTGAGGCAGGCATGAATTTATCATCTAGGGACTTCAAGCTGAGACAAGCATGCATTTTTTTTTTATACTGGAGACATCTCCCTGAGACAGGGGTGAACTTATTCACTAGTGACATCATCCTGAGACAAAGATTAATTTATTAGTTACTGGCATCCAAATGAGACAGCAATATTTTTGTTCACCGGAAAAATCATCCTGAGACAAGGATAAATGTATTCACTAGTGACATATTCCTGAGACGTTGCATTCACAAGTGACATCCTGAGACTTGGCATGAATTTATTCACAAGTGACATCATCCTGAGAATTGACATGCACTTTCACTAGTGACACAATCTTGAGAGTTGGCACAGATTTAATCACCAGTGACATCGCCCTGAGACAGGCTTGAATTCACCACTAACACAATACAAAATACAATTGTAATAAATGAAAATGTCACAACACTAACAAAATTAACATGTACAGCTTCACCCAGTGTTTACTGTTAATTATCACAACAAATCTTATCTGTGTCATAGCAATCTACCGATGGGGAATTCAATACTTGCTTGTTTGGACTCCACTGATAAATCTGTAGCTGTAGAGGATGGACTCAAGTTATCTGAAGTTGTCTAGGGTGTATCCAAGTGTTTTATCTGAAGTTTCTAATGTGGACCAAAGTGTTTTATCTGAAGTTGTCTAAGGTGGACCAAAGTGTTTTATCTGAAGTTGTCTAAGGGGGACCAAAGTGTTTTATCTGAAGTTGTCTAAGGGGGACCAAATGTTGTATCTGAAGTGGCCAAAGATGCAATTAAAAAAAAAATGTTTGTGCATAATGTTGTTTGAAATTGAAATCAATTCTAGTGTTGCTCTATCTGGAGCAGTATGAGATGGTTTCAGAACTTGTTGCATTTGCTGTGGCCTATGATGATCTCATGTTGTGCTGAATGTCGGCTGGGATGAGCAGGTGATTGAACATCATGAGAAGGTCTGAGAGGAATGCGAGTTTTCCATGTCCATCTCAACTCTCTTTCTTTTAGCTGAAATGATAGATAACAAAGTGAACTTCTACAGCCAGGCGGAGATGACTTTGTAAGCTTAAGGGTTACAAAATTTTGTCTAAATGAATAAATTATCAGAGTCGTTCTAAGGCACAGGCAAACTAGGCAACTGCCTAGGGCCCCACTGGCAAGGTGCTTTTTTGTTTTTTTTAGCTTACAACTTGCAAGTCCATGTGTATACATATATATAAATCTCTCGTCTGAGGTCTATTTTGTAACTTCACAATTCTGTTTTCTTCTCAGCTCCAGGAGAGCTCTTCCCCCCCCCCCCGGACGCGCCCTTCCAGGTACCCCTACCTACGCTCCATGCCTAGGGCCCCCAAAATCCTAAGAACGGCTCTGAAATTATAGTCTCTATCAATTATGTTTTTTTGTTTTTTTTAGCTTACAACTTGCAATTCCATGTGTATACATATATATAAATCTCTCGTCTGAGGTCTATTTTGTAACTTCACAATTCTGTTTTCTTCTCAGCTCCAGGAGAGCTCTTCCCCCCCCCCCGGACGCGCCCTTCCAGGTACCCCTACCTACGCTCCATGCCTAGGGCCCCCAAAATCCTAAGAACGGCTCTGAAATTATAGTCTCTATCAATTATGTCCCAACAAAACAACAATGTCACATGTGCAGAAAATTGTATGATAATAAAAAAAATGTTTTTAGACACATTATAGCTTCACAGAAATAAATGTTGTTTTTTTAAAACGTTTTTTTTTAAAGTGAAACAAAACAAACAACAGAGGCAATTTTTATCATCCAAGGTACAATAATATAGTTGTTTTTTTTAATACCATTACTCCATACAATTGTCTTGAAAGGATTAATTTTTAAACAGCAGAACTTGATTGCAACAAATTTTGAAGCTTTTATTTATGAAATCCAAAACGTCTGCTGCTAAAATATCCAACACATTTCAGCACGGCAAGTCTTACAAGAGATGTACAAAAATCACATTCATTCAAGTAAATAAATTACCAGACAGGTTTTGTGCTGCTGCATCAGAAATGTAAGTCAGTGACTGGGCTTTGTAGATGTGTTCATACTCCTGTTGGGAGAAATATCAAATAGATTGTCAAAGAAGCCTTGGTAATCAAGGTTTAAGCTAGTTAAAAACTCTTACAGTGCTTCTGACATCATAAATTTCAGACTCTAAGTCTTAGCACTACCCCAAATAAATTGTTAAAAAAAGAAAGGAGCTCTTAAGCAACAAAACGAATCCCTCTACATGCATAGGAGCCAGAATGATCAATACATGGATCGTGGGCTCTGAATATATAGAAGAAGAAAGAGAACTAACTGTAAGTTGATGTAAAAATCCCTCATTTAAGCTGATGCAAAATCGTCTGTTGCGAACACATGAGATTGCTTCTCTGAAATCAGGCCAAGATGATAAATGAACATGCACAAATCATGTAAATAATAAAATTAATAAAATCTATCAATAATAATATGCCAACCCTACCCAATCTAAGTAGGACAAAGAAGTGTATGGAATTTTTAAGAGATAAGCTTTATAAAACAAATCTTATTTTATATTGCAACTAAATGATGCTGCTACTGGTATCATAAAATTAATTGTCTTTGAAATTAAGTTTTGGAAAATAAAATGACAAAAGCTAACATGCAATCCCACAAACACCTGATAATCTTAGAGACAAAATTAAACTGTTTATAGCCTGTGCAAAGAAGGTTTAGGTTTATAGCCTGTGCAAAGAGGGTTTAAGTTTAATATAAAAATAGCATACATGTTGCAATGAGAGGAATTTATGAGTTAAATAATCTCCAATAATATCCTCTTATTCAATTACTACAGAAAAAAAAATGTATCAATTGCTAAGATACCTTGATGTCAGAGAGCATTTTTCCATAACATAAGCAATAACTACAGCAGCACTGCAAGAAATACAGACTAGTTAAACAAACTGCATCTTTACAATGACATGGGCTTATAAATCTTTTCAGATATTTAAATTATTTTAGAAATTATTATAACCCTTAAAACTGACACGACTTAACACAGTTACATGTATTTAAAAAAAAAAAAAACACAGGAAAATTTTATTTTTCAAAAACATGTGCAGAAAATAGTTTTTGATTATGCCTACGTCTCAAGAAACTGACCAAAGGTTGTTTTTTTTAAAATTACCTTCGAGAAATTCCACCGTTGCCATGAACAAGAACTTTGCCTCCATTGTCCAGGCACTCATCAATAAATTCTTTAGTCTAAAAAAAACACAACATAGTTAGCAGATTAATTTAAAACCTCAACTCTTGCAGCTTTTGATTTTAAAAAAATAAAATGAAGTCATTTTTTTCATTGAGATTTCGTTTGGGAAAATGTTATCCCACAACACCAAGCTTTGATCATTCCATTAGGTAATGAAAAGAGTGTACTCAAAAATGTATTAAATTTTGTAATTAATTTTGAAAAATGATAGTTATTACTAAATTAGAACCAACATAGAAACAGGAGGGGTTAAAAAAACCAACAAAAAAAAAAACAAATCCACCTTGAATTGAATGGGACGGCTATGTTTATTGAAATTAGAATAGGAGCAAATGCTGAAAAAAAAAATCATGGCTTTGAGCAATTTACCAAACAAAAAAAAAAAAAATAAAAATGTATTAAATTTTGTAATTAATTTTAAAAAATGATAGTTATTAATAAATTAGAACCAAAATAAAAACAGGAGGGGTTAAAAAAACCAAAAAAAAAAAAAACAAATCCACCTTGAATTGAATGGGACGGCTATGTTTATTGAAATTAGAATAGGAGCAAATGCTGAAAAAAAAAATCATGGCTTTGAGCAATTTACCACACAAAAAAAAAAAAAATCCTCTTACTTGTCTAAAGTACTTGATAATGTTTTCTGTTGGACAGTCAGCCATGTCCAATACCAGGTACCTGATACAACAAGAAAGCCTTTAATGCCCATGTAAATGTAAGAATGATTATTTACAAGCCATACGAGGCTGATCAACATTAGTAATTTATCTGGTTTATTTGGTTCAGTGAAAGTTAACAAAATATCTATTTTGTATGCCTATGAGTAAATGAAAATGACAAAACACTAAAAGCACATGATGGACAACAAGGATAAACTTAGTGCCTTCCATTGATTGATGCTTAATTTTAAGAGTGGGACTGACATTTCTTTTCTTTAAAAAAATTCATAAATAAGGAAACTTTTGCAAAAGTATATTGAAGAACTGTCACATGACACCCACCACTTTCTAAAGAAATGTAGTATTTACACCGCATTTTTTAAATTTACTATAGCAAAGAGCATACTGCAAATGTGTACCTGAATTGATGTGGAAAGTTTGGCCTGACAAAATTGGCTTCTATGGACTGCCTGATGCAAACTATGTGGGTGATCCCTGTGTTCAGTAGTGTATCGAGCTGTGAAATGTTATATAGGAAGAGGAAGGGTGACATAGTTATATATATAATAATATAGATAATAGACATTGTATTTTGGGAAACAGTGGTGAGCAGTGCAGAGATTTAAAAAATGTAGTAAATATGTCAAGTCACACCAATGATTGTTGATTTTAAAAAATGAAAAACAAAATGAACTCTACAGTCAAACAGAGACACACATTAATCAAAGTAAACCATACAGTCAACCAGAGACACACATTAATCAAAGTAGGTCATACAGTCAACTAGGCAAACATATTAATTAAAGTAAACCATACAGTCTACCAGACACACATTAATCAAAGTAAACAATAACGTCAACCAGAGGCACACATTAATCATGGTAAACAATACAGTGTACCTACCAGAGACATACATTAATTAAAGGAAAAAAAACAGTGTATCTACCAGAGACATACATTAATTAAAGTTAACCACACAGGCTATCAGAGACACACATTATTTTTTAAATGCACTTTAGTGGGGAAAATTAACCAACTTTAGGTGGGTTTTTATTAATTAAAATACCATTGATCTCCACATTTAATACCTTTGATTTCATTGCTGAAGCGTAAGGACCAAGAAACAATCCTGGAATGATTTCCTTTAGAATATGAAAGAGATTTGGAATTTTACAAATTTAGTTAAATTATCAATATTTTACATATAAATATAATACATTTTATTATTTGTTAAAGTAAAGGAGCAAAATCTTTAAAAGTAACCAATCGTCAAGCATCTGTCTCCATCTCTATAAAAGAAGTGATTCATATGCAAATGTAAGGCTTACTTTTGCCATTAATATTTTTGTAATAAGCAACAATCAAGGGATTTAAAAGGTATTTTTAATTTTTAATTTGAAAATATCACACAGATAGCTTAGACACCAGATTCTATTTACACTTGCCATGTGGAAAAAATGCTTAGCTCCTGTGTAAATTATTAATTTTTTTTAAAAATCTCAAACTCAAATGCTGTTATTAGAATTAGGAAATATCTTTCAAATGTCAAGCTGTTTTTTTATCAACTGGAATAATTCATTTTAAATTTAAATTTTAATCAATATTTTCCACCATACCTGCATTTCTCGTCTCATAGCATATTCCCATTCCTGCAAATAAAAAATTAAATAAAGTATTCATTAAATGTCTCGGCAATATTGTACATGTGTAGCATTATGGGGCTGGTAAACCACCTTTTTTGTTGTTTTTTTTTGTGCAGAAAGCCTGCATAGAAAATAGAAATAAACCACAACAGATTTAAACAGTAATTCATTTATGCACATTGCCTATAATAAATGTTGTCAAATATGTCAGGCCAAAAGAACAACCTACATTTCATATTTGTTACATAAATGTTGTGTGAAATTCAGTAAAAAAAAGGGAAATGTAATAAAACTCTTCAAAATATAAAGGTCTACCTTTCATTAATAAACTGAACTGGACATTCTCATTCATTATAATTTTATACCTGTACATTGAGTTAATGTCAATGGGTCCCCTAACAACTAGTATATTTTAACAATTTAAGCAGTTTTCTGTTGTTTTTTCTCATTAAATATGTATATCATAAAATGAGCATGTAAAATATATATTAAGAACAAGACGACAGCACACAATAAAGATATCAAATAAAGACTTGAGACACTTACTCCATTATTGCTTATCAGATCATTCATTTCTTCCGAAGATCTGTCTAGGGAATAATCTTCCAAGGAGTCTTTATTGTCGTTAATATCCATCTCTTGTTTTCATTACAGGTAGTGAAAATTTAAACTTTGAAAAGATGCATTGGAGAAATTAAGAGTTCATTAAAAAAATATATATATATCTTGGGACTAAACTTGTTATTGTTGGTTAAACAACTTCAAATATTTATTTTAAAAAACAAAAAACTAACAATATATTTGAAAATTAACTTTGAAGTTGAAAATAAACCACTTTGACTTTGAGGACTATGAGTTACTTTCTCTACTACTAGTCTTACTAGAGTGGTGAAGGTAGGCCTAGTGGGCCTAGGTTTCATCATGAGACTCGACTGACTTCATGTGCCAGACATCATGTAAGCCCACTATTAATAAGCAAATGTTTTACCAAGTAAAATAAATGTCCTAATCATTTTTGGTGAAAGCAATATTTTATGATATAGAAATTATAGTCTTGGTGCACATGTTGTTGAAAACTCTTCTAAATTTAAAAATATTTTTTTTTAATGTCTTTTTGTAGGCTTTAGACTTTTTTGTACATTCACAATTCAGATTTGTTACAGAGATTTCCAGCTGGGTATGCTGTAGCAACACAAATCACAAGATTTCTGTGACCATCTTCTACTCTCTGTATAAAACATTGAGCCCACAAGTTTCATTTTCAAAGGTTTGCTGAGAGGTTCATTATATCGTCAGCTGGCAGTATACTGACACAATCCCATCATATTTTTATCATTCAGCATGCTTTGTCATCAGCTGATAGGGCTTATTAAAAATTATTTGTTGTATTCGATAGATGCCCCAAAATGGATAGATAAAATGGACTTAGCTTAAAATTTTTTTAAAGATATTTTTTCCCACCTGAGAGGTTGTTCAGTAAAATGTAGAGATTTTCCTAACTTGATCCTAATTAATTAATGGTAAGTGCCTTAAAATACAGGGTAGCTACTTCTCTGCACCCACATACAACAGTGTTTATCATCAGTTATATTACATCCATCCCTGTGGCATTACTGTCCATGTAAGGCTTTGCCCTGCTTTACCACTTTTTTCAAATCAGACATAATACATATATTTTACAAGCTTGGATTTCCAGCTGTTGTAGATCTGTTTCCACATCATTTATGCATTGAAGCCTAGGTCTGCCTTTGATACATTTTATTTCTGTGGTTTGATTGGTGTGCCCTCTTCACTCCTGTTATTTGGCATTCTATCTTATCTAGTATCTAGCCCAGCGTAGCCTGCCTTTTTTTTTTTTTTTCTGCTACTTCTAGCCAGGGATCCAGTTAGAGTCCATACAATTCGTAGTTGGTTTGTTTTCTCCATCCATATTTATTCTAAGTTTATCTATATATTTTCAGGATAACTTTTCTTTCCCATGTGTTAAATAAGTTTACTACTGTTTTTTGCGAGGGTCCAAGTTTTAATGGCGTATGTTGATTCTGGTCTTAAAAAGTTACATAAATAGTTTTCTTTGTTTTTCTTGTAGCGGTTATGTTTTTATTTTTTTAGCATTTTGTGATTACTGAAGTATTCCCTGTTTGCAGCCAATATTCTTTCCTTTATTTCTGTTAGTAATTAATTTCTTTCTTTTATTAAGGCCCCTAGATACCGTATTTGAATTGATTTACTTTTTCAAAAGTGTGTTTTCTTATTTAAATGGTTCCCTGCTTTTTCTTCTTTTCTCTTTATTTGTATTTTAAAATTATTTTATTGGTTGTTAACTTCCAGTTTCAGCCCTGCCTGGTAAAGATTGAATTAGCGGTATGTGTTTTGCCAAGAGCTGTCTACCCTAAGCGCTGTGACCACACTTTGGGAAATCTCAATACTGGACTTAAGGTGAACAGACCAATTGATTGAGCTGAACAGTGTATATGATAACTTTCCCATTCTTCCCTGAGCATTATTTGTGACATAGGCTAAATCTGATGACAAATAGAGAAATATTGAAATAAGAAGTTCCATTCGTTTATATAAAAATTCAACTCACAATGTTAAAAAGAAACGAAAAAAGGAACACATCCTTGCTGATACCACAGCCCAAAATACACAAATTTAAAAAAGAAATATGCGCTAAAGGTGCTGTCTTTTAATTTTGATTGGTTGAAAATTGAGATACCGGTACTCATATGCTATTCATTTCTATCATGTTAACATTTCACTGGACTTTTTACCATAATTTTCTGGGCTGGGAGACCTCTCCCCAATTTCAAGACAAAATTAACAGGGAAGAAAAACTTGTACAGGGTAACAAATACTGGTAAAGACAAAGCTATAGATCAAAATTTTTTGAATATGGAACTATGGCTGGTAGTTGACTTGGGGCCAGGGAACCTCCAGCCTCCATGACCTATAGGCCCTACTATATAATATATATTACAAACTGTTCACCTCATTACCATCCTTACCACTAACCCCATCCTAGCCCCCCTGCTTGCAATTGTAGTGATTTGTGATCATGATGCAGATATATTTTATATACAACACTAAAATTATTATTTATCCTTTCTTTTTGTATGGCACGTTTAAATGAAAAAAGACAATTTTATTCATTTGATGAGCCACTTCAGGGTCAGAAGCATTGTGAACACGACTTTTGATATCTCTGTCAGTGTCAGTCATGAGTTTCTCAAGAGTCATGAGTTTCTCAAGAGTCAAGAGAGTTTCTGGAGATTGTAAGCCATCAATAAATAGCAGTGGACTTGGTGGATTCTCAACATGGATTCAAACCTGAGATTTATGCCTTCAAATAAATCCATGGAGTGTGAACGTACCTTACCAATAGTAGTTAGTAATTAGTTGTATCCGGCCATTATATTACTTATAATTTTTTTTAAATTTATATAAAATTAATAATAATAAAATACGAATATTATTTTAATTTATATTATATGTAATTAAAATTTGAATTATATGGGACTAATAAAAATAAAAGTACTAAGTCTGATAATATTAGAGTTATCTCACACTATGGTTAATTCAACCATTAATTAATGAAATTAAAGATATTATAACAATTTCTTTTTTTTTTACAATTGATGCTGGAGATTATTTGAATCATAATTGATGAATTTTGATACTTCTTATACTTCTTATTTGATAAGCTTTTGCTTGTCTCACTACGGTGTCATGTTTACAATTTCGTGTAATAAAAAGAAAGGACCGAAACAACATTCATAATCTCATAATATATTAAGGAAAAAGATTTGTAAACCCAAATCCAAAAATTAACCCATCTGAATAGAAATCATTGTTTTTAAAAATATTTTTTAAATATGCATGCAAATATAGAATATTAACTAAATTTGTATTCATTATAGTGCAGTGTTTTGTTCACGTTCTTTATTTCGAAGTTTTTTAAGAATTCTTTTTTTTTTTTTTTTGACGTACATAATATTAAACTCAAGACGGAAGTGCTAATATGTTCATTTAACTTTCGATTTATTGTTGACTATAATTCCTTTAACGCACTTTTTGGGGGGGAAAAAAACGTCGTAGTTTTAGAATATTAACTAAATTTGTATTCATTATAGTGCAGTGTTTTGTTCACGTTCTTTATTTCGAAGTTTTTTAAGAATTCTTTTTTTTTTTTTTGTGACGTACATAATATTACACTCAAGACGGAAGTGCTAATATGTTCATTTAACTTTCGATTTATTGTTGACTATAACTCCTTTAACGCACTTTGTGGGGGGGAAAAAAACGTCGTAGTTTACTTAGAAAAGCCTGCGGGGAAATGAGTGTTTGCACATAATTTACTACAAAGCTTTGAAAAAATTTGAAACTCGTGTGTTCTTCTCTTGATAAAATCTTTACGATTAAAGTCACTCTAATAAAGTGTTTCCTGCTAGTGAGAGAGATCTGAGGACCGAGGCCGAGGAATTTCAGAGTGTGACTGTGGCTGAATCACTATATTATAGAATAGAGTCTCGGTCTGTAAGTGTGAGGGTAGTTTTACATTTTTGTCTTTTGAACGCAACTTAAAATATTTAAAGAAAATATGACCCATTTTCATTTGGGTAATTTGATTTATCCATTCTATGTGTTTTAAACACCATTACCATGTCAGCCATGTCATGTTTAAAACTTAAAATTAATAATTTTAATTTAATATGCAGATAAATGAAGTGCTTCGGCTTCTCATGTTTTTAATGGCATGGTTTTTTATTTTATTAATAATGGACAAATAAATAAATTTATTAATGGACAGTAAATTATTTAAAATGATATATATAATAATATGTAAAACTTAAAGTTTAATTAACTATTTCTGTTTCTTTTTCCAGGTATATTATCTTCCATTTCACTTATTTATAAATGAAAATGATAAGTCTCAGGGAGATTTGGATGTTTCAGCTTTTCTTTGTGTTCAACTATTTAAGTACAGTTTTATGTCGAGGCCATTATAGTGATCGCGTTATTCAAACTCTTGAAGATGAAATAGGTGCCGAGAATTTTACATATTATCGACTCCAACGCACTGGTACTTTAAGGCTTGAACTCAGGAGCTTAATGGGTGATGTTGATGTGTATATTAGTGGCGAGGTATGAGTATCTTTCAGTTTTTAAACTTTAACTTTGCATTAACTCATTAATCAAAGATTGAAAGAGTTCTATCAGATTACATCAGGGAAAAAAGAAATCTATGCAGTTTTTGTTAGTAAACCATTGTTGTTAATTATTTGAATTAAATGTTTATGACAAAATTCAAAATTTCATATTATGTTTATTAACTTTTGTTATGGAGCATGTTACAAAATAATTACTCTTACTTCAAATGTGAGGCAATATTTAATAAAAAAAATTAAATAATTAGAAAACATAACCTTATCAAAATAAATTGATTTTCTATTCATATTAATAAAATATGGCCCCAATTATTTTTATAATAGAGCACAACAATTTTTGTCCTCTCCCAGGTACAGCACCCTGACTACATAACCTACGATCTCAAGTCAGAAACATGTGGCCTTGATGTGATTTCAATACCTTCAGCCATGTCAAGACCTGTCTACATTTCTCTTTTCGGTCACCCAAACTATCTTCACTCAAAGTATCGACTCACTATTTTGGAAGTGGATGACCCAGTGGTAGATGATTATGAAATACTTGTGGATAAGTATGAGAGGTTATATTTTCTTACAGATTAATTCATTTTCACTAGGCTGAAATATAATGGAGAAACTCTGCCTTGCAAAAATCAGGAGTATATAAATTGATTCAATTAAAAAAAAAATGTTTTCTATTTTCTGACAGTATCTTGTTTTCATAACTCTGTTTATTTTAATCCAGAATTTCTTTAAGTTTTCTTAGAACTTTAAGTTAACAGGGTAAGTGCCTACCACTTTATTTTAAGTTTTTATATATTTTTTAAATAGTTATTCAAAGTTATCCTTATCAGTTGCATTTGCAAAGATACTGTTATCTCCTCAAAAAAATAAATAACACAATATTTCTTTAAGATGATTTCTATCTAGTTTACTTTTCATTAAATGTTTTAATATGTTAATAATATTCATTCATTATTTAATTAAGCAAGCTGTGTTTTAAATTCTGCCAGCAGTTGCTTTCCCTTATAACCTTTTTTTTCCCTATCAGAAATTTGATATTAATATTATCTCATGTTAGGTAATGAATATTTAAGCTTAAGTATTACCCAAGAAATCTTTGATATGCGGGATTTGCCATATAATTTCAGGCCTAAAAATAAAAAGCTTTTCCCATTCCTATTTATTGAACTGACAGCGGTAGATACAGTAGTAATAACAATTCATCCTCCTTTGCTCCGAAGGTACTACTATGAGGAAATGGAGGGAGGATCCCCTAATGAGGAAAGCTACGAGGAAAGAGCCTCAAAATCTTCTGGTGACGGTCACAGCTTTCAGGAGCGAGTAGAAGATGACCTGCCCATGTGGTGGAAACTTTTGTTAGGCATTTTAGAATTCGGCATTGAGGTGAGTTAAACTTGGTGTTCACTGATTTTGGCACATCTAATGTACAATGAAGAGATGAATACAATCCTATCACCGGCTTTAATGTTTAATTTAATGTTTAATGTTAGTAGTCATAATGTAAAATGTTATAAATTTTAACCCTGCTGATTCTTAAGCATAGCATAATGACATATTAAAAGTCCTCGAGTTTTCTCTTTGAATATCTCATTAATTTTTTCTCACTTCTGGTAGCCATCTTTGTGTGTGTGTGTGTGTTAGCATAGTATAGACAGACAATTTTTTAATCCCATGCCAAGTTGGCTGGTGTTTCCCAAATTTGTTTAAGATAAGAGAGTATTTTTATACTGATCCAAACAAATGGAAACCTGTTTTATTCACATTGTAAATCAAACAGATTCTGATTGACCAATTAATTTTTAAATAGGACAATTTTAATGTGAGACAAATTCAAATTTAGTTTTTCTAACACAAATACAAACCATTCTTTGTTGTCAGAACCACATACTATGATGCTCTTACTGATTTAAGAACAATTCTGAAAGTGTTAACAATGACCTTGGTAAATCCCGAGAGATTTGTGAACAAATGAATTATAAATCTTTTTGTAAACTAAGGGTCGATCCTTGTAGCTGTGACCGTCCCTTTCATTTACTGTGGATTATTAAGATGATCTTAAATTGATCAGGTGTCAGTAGTGACTGTGTAACTCTTTGGTCTATATTTCAGGTCATTTTGTGAAGGAAGTCCCCGCTTTTGTTTGTGTGGATGATGCTGTTAAAAAATCAATTTACTGAATTAAGCAGCAGGGTTGCTCTAATGTCATTGTACTGACAGGTCAGATTTTTCTCCTCTGTCCATCTTACATGTTCAATATTAATGTACTGTAGTAGCATAGACTAAACTATAAGTTTTGCAATATGTTTTCTGCTCTTGGTTTCTAAAGCTCACTTTCCAGTTGTCATTTTTTTTTAAAAATTGATTTGTTTGTTTGTTTTCTACATTTCCTATACAACCAGATGTTTACATTGAATAGTTAGTGACAAGTTCACCCCAGCTGTGGTGTTTTTGTTGTTTTTGAGATTTTTAACACCCTTTTTTATCTAGCAATTGTTTTAAACCAGTTACCCAAGTAAAAACTCTTTCTCCAAGCATCAGTGAATGCCCCTTAAACATTTAATGTGTTTTGTACTCTAAAAGTAACAGTTTGTTGCATAAACACATCTGACATATATCCTTGTTTGCTACAGATGATTAAAAATTGTTTAATAAATTCTCATGTTAGGGTATAGATCTTAATTTAACTGATTATAATAATTCAAGTTGAATCTACTTTTTAATTAATGGGGAAAAGCTTTTTTTTTTAAAGAAAATATCTATGCGCATAATAAAGTAGGGGCCAGATTTACAGAGTAATCATTTTTTTTGGCTGAAGCCTTTTAGAGCAGACGAAATTTAATTTGAAACACTCATTGCTTTATTTTACCGTTTTCAATAAATCTTTACTAATCTCATTTTGTCTTATTTCTTTAAATGTACATTAGAGAGAGTTAATCAATTAAAAACTGTCTAAATAAAAAACTGTTTTGTACTTTGTAAACAGCCTAATTAAAGACAATATCACGGTTGGATTATGGTGAGAATATTTAAATCTGTGTTTGGGGATCCTATTGTATATGTTTTGTGGAGTCGTGTTTGACATGTTAAGCCATGGACAATGTGCTATTTGCTTTCTCTACATTCTGTTTGCATCAAAATAATATAAGTTTAATATGCTCTGTGATATAAATAAGGTGTGAAATTTAAATGTGTGCATCAACACTTATGTACGGTATGGAAGTTTAAGAGATTTTTTTTAATCAGCCAAAGTAAACGGCGGTATGAAAAGTGAGCAAAGCAAACAGCAAATGAATTGGGTATTATATATTGTAATTGTACTCTGTGAATGCTCAAGTCAGATTTTTTGTCACAATTTTTTTTTCATTATTTATTTTGATTGAGGGCTTTCCCATGCCATGTAAAAATATTGTTAAAAGTGAATGAAAAGTATTTTTTTCATCACGTGTTCAACCCAAATGTTTTTGAAGTTAAAAAAAAAAAAAGTTATTAACTTTTTAGTTTCTCCTGTAAATTTGGAGGACCTGACTTATAGGTTTAGAGAGTTAAAGCCATGTATATAGTAAATATTTTCACTGTTACATCCTACCCCTAATGGCAGTAGTTGGTGCATTGCTAAATGAATGATCACAAGGACAAAAGCTTAAATGTCACTGGTAAGTTGTGTTCTGTTCTCTGATACAGTTTTTTTCTTAATTTGAAATCAGTCTGTAGTTTTTTGTTTTTTTTTATATCATCTCAAAAGTTATATGCTTGTAACATTGAACACCACTGACTGTATTTTTTATTTCCACATGTAGAAAGATTTTGATTACCGTATATGATTACTTTTAAATATGATCCATGAATGTCCTTTTTTTAAAAAATTTTTTTTTTTTTTTTTTCAATTTTAATTTTAAAAAAGTACATGAAAGTCCTTTTTTAAAATTTATATTACCAGTATGAGAAAAAAATCTGTAACATTCTGATATGAGCAAGTACCATACAAAAATTTTGGCGCTTGAGAACAACAATAATGACATTTATTGTTATACTTCTGAAACTTGTTCCTTGAGACCGAGCTTCATAATGATATAACTATTTTCATAAGAGATGCATTAAATTGCTTGCTTTTAAATAATGCTCTGTGTTCATGATTTATTTTAAATATTTCATTAACAGATTTATATTGCTGTTTTCTTGATTTTTTTTCTTCTTTCTTTTTCAACTTTTCTTCAAATTCTACGCCAATTGGGAGGATCCCTACTGTCTTTCCATGATTATTTAAATTTTGCTCCGTCTTCCAATGCCTGAAAATTGCTGAGACATCGATTTTTCACTTTCAAGAATTTAATCCTTTCATGAGTTTGTAAACTTCTTGTTTATTCATGTATTTTTCACTAGAGCTCAATGTAAAAAAACAAAAAACGTCTCCACTGGCCAGGTATAGGAAGTAGGGTGTGGAGCATGCGGTACTCCATGGGTGGCACTTTTCCCCCTATTTTGAGGGTCTGCATTTGAGGCGCTTTGAAAAGGGTCGGCAAAAAGCTTGACCTGCCCCGGGCTGCATCAACCCTAGATACTCAACTGAATGCCTGTATTGAAAGTTTTATTCCATTTGGAATTCACATCTCCTAATGAAGGACGCTTTAGTACACGTTTGGAAAGAAGTCAAAGCCATTCAAATAATTGATACACAATTATGAAAACAAATTGGTGCAGGAAGAAGAAAAAAAAGATTGTTTTAAAAATAAACGCATGTTTATTCCCTGAAGAGTGAAGAACATGGCTGCAAACTTGTCTATTGTTTGACAAAAATTAGATGAATCGAGTGCCAAGATTTCCCCCATCTGTATTCTAAGCATATGTGCACAGGCTTGAACACACACCACAACTAAAGAAGTGTACCAACAATACATTATCTGTTCCTGAAACTGTTTTGTTCGGATGTTCATTTTCATTTCATTCTTGTAAACGGCCTATGCCCCAAGATGCCCCTCTATGCTGTAAGAAAGGCATAAGTAAGTAGTCATTTTAATCTTTCAGCTAATGAGCATGCATAGAGAACATCTTTGAACAATTACCATCACTCGGAACTGTCACATACAAGACTAGTGGTGTGTGAAAATGTTCAGTTGTCAGTTTGAGTAACAATCTCCCAAAAACTTAAACATACTATCTGCTCATGTCTACAGATTTTTAAAAATATAATTAGTTTAAATTAACATAACTTCAGTTGTTGTTTTTTTTTGTTCAGTTGACTTCAACCATACCATCCAGTAAATATACATCCACCAGCATCACAAGCCTGTGGAGACAGTTTATGGCCAGGAAGCAACATTTGTCATATGATATTGTTTGTGTAGTCTCAATGCCATGGTGATAAATTTCATGCTTTACGCCCAAGGAAAATAATGACATTCATAGTTTATCATTTGTTGTCTTATGCCCATGATATCTGAACAGATTTAGTTGGAGCACCACAATTTGAATCAACCCCTGATATGTTTTTTTAATTAGTCTTTTTAGTTGAACCATTTAAAAATATCGCAGAAAATCTATGGGAAAAAAAGAAAAAAAAATTAAGTTAGTAAGCTTTATGAAAAGTAAACTTTTTGTCATGGGTTCGAATCCAACCAATATCAGACCCCCCTCCCCCACCCCCTTCTTCTTTTTTTTCTGCGACTCCTCCCACCTGTCACATGACTCCTCCCACCTGTCACATGAACAGGCTTATCGATGCCAAACAAAACCAAAGAGGCACTTTGAAGTCACATCTCATTTTTTTTTCGCCGCAAAACTTGGCACAAGGAGGAAGCATTAGCAGTGACAGTAAATTTACATCTTACGGGAAAAATCGAAGATGAAAACAACATATATATATCTTAATGAATATTTTCATTTTAATGATTCCAACACATTTTTTTTTTTTGCTTTGAAAAAATTGAACAACTTACAAATACAAGTGATGCGACAACATGACATGCATACACATGAACTTAAATGAAAGCATGCACAAATGATGTTGTTTAGAAGTGTTGATGATAAGTACCAAACAAAACAACAACTCATACTCTCAATCCAATTCGTCCTCGCAGTACAACACGAAAAATGTGGGCTGAAAATTGGTCATTACAAAAATCCTTTGTCTTTATGGTCCTTCTTTACCGCGTAGAAAAAAAAGTCAAAGAGAAAAAACAAAAAAACCGTCATGTAGATGAAACCGAGGCTCAGTGCTTCGCCGTCATGATCTTAACGAACTCCTTGTACACCACCTTGCCGTCCCCGTTGCTGTCTGCCTCTCGGAGCATCTGGTCGGCCTCCTCATCGGTCATTTTCTCGCCCAGGCACGTCATCACCGTCTTCAGCTCGTGCGCTGTAATGAATCCGTTGTTGTCCTTGTCAAATACCCTGAGCATGGAAAAGACAATTTATTAATTGCATTCGCGCTAAATAAACAACTTATGGATTACATTAAAAATAGTAATGATGATATATATATTGGGGATTGAACTCTAGACCACGAGGTTTTGGAATTAGTCATTTTAGACCGATCGTCCACCCAGCACCAAAAAAAGATCGTCCACCCAGCACCAAAAAAAGATCGTCCACCCAGCACCAAAAAAAGATCGTCCACCCAGCACCAAAAAAAGATCGTCCACCCAGCACCAAAAAAAGATCGTCCACCCAGCACCAAAAAAAGATCGTCCACCCAGCACCAAAAAAAAGATCGTCCACCCAGCACAAAAAAAAGATCGTCCACCCAGCACCAAAAAAAGATCGTCCACCCAGCACCAAAAAAAGATCGTCCACCCAGCACCAAAAAAAGATCGTCCACCCAGCACCAAAGGCCGGACAAGCAAACGTCCCCAGCACCCCGGATGGATGTGACTCGTTAACCTTGGACGGCAACTCATCTAAGAGAAGGCAAACTCTGAATTCAAACCCCGGAGATGGAGTCCCGTAGGCGGTATGAACATGCCGGACACTCCTGCGACGCAACCGGTGCCAAGCTGTACCATCCACACATGATGCTCCCTTGGTATATCCAGATGCGGGGAGAGAGGTGATCTGCTGTTTAGGGAACCTACGCTAAAATCCCAGGCCTTGTGATTTCCTCCTGCGAAGTCTACACCATCGTCACATTATGACGGACGGATGCCAGAAAAACATAATATAAATATAAAGACAGTGAAGCCACGCTTCAACTTACAATGAAGTATTTGGACGCGGCACAAAATCGGATTGCGATACTAGCGGGGTCACATTAATGGGGGGTTTTTACATCGTAGCGTTGGTATTTTTAAATTGTAGGAAGAGAGGACTTTTGTGTGTGTGTGTTTTTATCTGAGGTTTTAATCTTGTCGTGAGCTCTGTTGTATATACACTTTTTTTCTTCATATTTCTTAAAATTAATGCATTGGCTTGGCTAGTGTCAGTGTCGCCAGGGACAAGCCAAGATTTTGCTGCCTTCCTCGAAGAAATAGGCATTTGGACGAATATGCCGTCCCTTAATATAAATATTAAGAATAAAGTGTCGCCTATAGGGCGGACCGTCCCACACCTTCCCATGCCTCTGTATTCATACTCTCGCTCTCTCTCTCCACCCCCACCCCCCAACCACCCGTTAAAAAATTAGTGTACAAATGAATTTATAAAGTTAGTTTTGAGAGCCAGATCATGACCGCCTTATATCTGAATGCACATTATAGCGGGGCTCCATTGAATAATAGTATAACCAATTTGCGCACTCCTATGCTGGGAAGGTCAACGAGTTAATAAGGTAATTATATTCAAAACCCTACACTGTAGGATATGAGATCAAACAGCTACTTCTAAGGATCTTGATTTAAAAAAAAAATAGATGTAGGTGCCAGAAGGTGTAATTCATGAAAGAGTATTTCTTGTAACCAGCAATGTCGTCAGAATTGAAATGATCGCTCGAGAACGAAGCGGCAGGCACCGAAAACAAGGGGCTGTAACTCTAACTTACTTGAATGCCCTTTTAAGCTCTTCTTCTTCCTCTTGCCTGCTCTTGCATCCGGAACTCTCCAACATTCTGATGAACTCGGAGTATTCAATCCTCCCATTGTCTGAAACGAAACCGCACATTTTATTGACGTCGACTCGTGGAAGAATGTTTAGTTTTGGCGCCCGGTGGACTAAATCTAATCCTACTACCCCTAAAAAAAACAACATGTTAAACCCCCCTGAATCACAGCATGAGTTAGAAAATTAATTTTTGAATCCCTGTGATATTTGTGGTTGTGACGGAATGGCTACTTCATTACACTGAGAGGGTGTTCTGGCTGTAAATGTGTAACTTTTTTTTTTTTTACAACTGTTGCCTACTCACAGTAGATGGCTACCACTATTGGATGTACGTACTGTAAATGGCTAACACTATTGGATGTACTTACTGTAAATGGCTACCACTATTGGATGTACTCACTGTAAATGGCTACCACTATTGGATGTACTTACTGTAAATGGCTAACACTATTGGATGTACTCACTGTAAATGGCTAACACTATTGGATGTATTACTGTAAATAGCTACCACTATTGGATGTACTCACTGTAAATGGCTAACACAATTGGATGTACTCACTGTAAATAGCTAACACTACTTTCTTTACTTACTGTCGTCGTCCCGTTGGCTGATCATCTTCTGGACTTCAGCCTTGGTCGGGTTCTGGCCCATCGCCCTCAGGACAGTGGTCAACTCCCCCTCTGTGATGCTGCCATCTCCATTTTTGTCATACATGCGGAAACATTCTCTGGCCTCTGTGGAGTTGAGTATACGTTTTTGTATGCCTGTCATTTTAAGGGTAGGTTAGTAGGTACACATTACAACGCCTGTCATTTTAAGGGTTGGTTAGTTGGTACACATTACAACGCCTGTCATTTTAAGGGTTGGTTAGTTGGTACACATTACAACGCCTGTCATTTTAAGGGTTGGTTTGTAGGCAATGTTCCCTATAAGGTTTGCTGGTTCGTGTGCAAAATCATTCAAATAATTGTGTGCAAAGTTTTACAGCATCAATTTTTTTGTGTGCAAAATTTTACATGCCACAAACAAAACACACTCTTACATGGAACTTTGCTGAGCGGATACTCAAAACTGCTGCGCGTCGTCTGTGAGTTAGCTGCGCGGCCGCGCAGCTTAAAGGGAAACTTGTTTGTAGGTAGATATTACAACGTCCGTCGACTTTAAGGGTTGGTTAGTAGGTACACATTACAATTTCTGTCATTTCTAAGGGTTGGTCTATATCTAACATCTTGAAAAAAAAATCATACGCTTTGGTGGTAAGGGGCTCAACAGTAGATTGGTAGAAGAAACACAGGGAGTTGTATCAGGGGATCAATGATTAATCTTCTCCGGGCGCTGATATCTACGCTAAGCCTCTGCCCAACTGCGTATATAATTAAATTCTATAAGCTCATCGTGTTGGTTCAAGGCGCAGTGTCAAAGTAAACGATCATTGCATCTCCCGTGTGATTTCCCCCCTGTAGATTTCATTGCCCACTGTCTCAGATCTTTTTTGTCCTCAATTGTTTTTTTAACGCTTCGTATTTCACCAGAATGCTAGACAGACGTACGAGACCGAAATACGGAACCGGTGGAAGCAGGGCCTAAGGATTCTACCAGCCAAGACCAACTTGTTGCCTGCCTCTGCCCTGTGTTGCTACCAACAGACTCATTGATTATTGGCTCCGAAGACAACGTCCTATTGAATTTTAAGAAATCAATGGCGCCTTCCTTGATCAAATTAAACCCGATATTCATTGTTGAAATTTCTTTTTTTTTTTTTAAATTCTTTTGATCTTTTCTTTTCAAAAAAAAATCCTTGGGGGGGGGAGAGGGGGGGGGGGGTAAATTTAAATTAAGGAATGTAAAGGGAGTAACTCGACTGATTCCAATTAAAGAAATTCGGCTGATAACAATTAGAAATTTGGCGTATTACAATTAAAGAGATTTGGCTGATTACAATTAAAGGAATTTGGCTGCTAACAATTAAAGAAATTTGGCTGATTACATTTAAAGAGATTTGGCTGATTACAATTACATACAGATAAGAGTTTCTGTGAAATCAGGACAAGAAATACCGTTATATAGTATTTGGCCTGTGATTTTAAAAAAATATGCATTCAATGGATTGAAAAATATTATATCGTACAGTTTTGCCTTTTAAATATATTTTTTTTAAAAGTTTATATATTTAAACTGTTTCTTGCTAGATGCGCAACTTAGTCGGGCTTTAGTAAACAATAAAAGAAATTTAATGCATAGAATGAGTTTATTAAGAGAATAAATTTAAAATGAATCAAGTCCATTCAGTTTGGGAACCCAACGATCAACTGAAGTCACCACCCCAATCTTCACATCAAGCAGTTCCTACTACGGAGCCTCGACTGGTTACTGAATACGGCTTTCCTTGTCAATGACCTGATATTACCATAACACAAGATTAATTGTCTCGTTGTTGGCAGGCCTAGGCTCTATAGGCCATGTTTTTTTTTCATGACACGTGACGCGCATTGTTGGGAGGCGCTGTAGCGATGGCAAAAGCGGTATGTGACGCAGTAAAAGTCTGGCCGGTGCCCAATTAAAACTGTCGGGGAAACATAATACATGTTGGAAACAGACAATATCGAAAGCCTGGACATTTCGTTTGTGTAAGGAAGCAAAATATCAGTGCGTCATAATAATAATAAAATCGTTCTTAGAAACAGTGGCTGGGAAGGGAAGTGCGTAAGGGGGGGGGGGGGTCCGCCCAGGGCGGCATTTTTTTTCTTTATATGGGGGGGCTGCCCCATTGGCCAATTGGAGAGTTGTTTTCGTAGAAAGGGGAGGCTAAAATCTTGGCCCCCGCCCCCGGGCAGCATAAACCCTTGCTACGCTACTGCTTACAAACCTCCAAATACCGGTGCAGCACCGTCGGAAATATCAGATCTTTAAACAAAGTATAGACCTGGCACAGGGCGTGGGGCGGAGCGCTGTAATTTGGAGCCACCTTCATAGATCATTTTCTCAAAAACGTCGGTAGCTGGACTTAAATTTCACATTTAGGGAGGGGGGGGGGGGTCAAATAAGGTTTAGCGCTCTAACCTCAGGAAAATAAGAAGTGTACACGGCGGCGAAGGAATGTGGGTGCAAGGGGTGTGTGGTGGTCCGTTCCTGGAGGCACCGTTTTTTACCCTTATATTTAGGGACTGCATTTTCGGTCACTTTTCGGCGAAAATCTTGGCCCGCCTCGGCCGGCCCTAACCCACCAGCTACGCCGCTGAGTACACACACTCAGAGGCGTAACTTGGCGAAATGTTGCCCTTAGCAAGCACATACACATCATTATTTTCTATGTCTTATGTATAAACCCTAAACGTTCGGCCCTTCACAACGCCAAGGTACGCCATTGCACGTACAATGTTTTAAGGTTAAAGGAACTCCCAAAATTCTATTTTATAAGCTGCTGCTGAATTCAACTGGGAGCGTTAAATAACTACATGTGCATCGCATGTGTGCTCTTCAGAAATTATTTCCTAGTCCCTCTTTGAAATACAATGTTCGGACTTTCTTCTTCAATTTTTTTTTACTGAACTAGAAGATAATGAATGCCACTTTCATGTGCAAGGTCTCGGGTGGAATTAATAGTCTATTTTTGTTATCCGGTAGGCCTACCACCAATAAAAGTCAGATCACAACATAGGCCAATAACGCGTAAAGAGGAATCATTCCTGATTTTTAAGTACCCGTGATGCATAAAGTTACTGTAACTAGCGGTCATTCATCCAAGAATAGCGCTGAAATTTAATATATATTTTATTATTATTTCAAGTAAATGTAAAAAATTCATGAGGGACTTTTTTTTTTTTTATTAAAAAACACCCCCCTCCCCCCCCCCCCCCCACAAGAACTCGTCTACTATTTATATATCTCTCTCTCTCTCTCCCCCTCTCTCTCTCTCTCTCTCTCTCTCTCCCTCTCTCTCTCTCTCTCTCTCTCTCTCTCTCTCTCTCTCTCTCTGTGTTTTAGCCTCACATAGTTTCTGATAACTCACCATCCACTTGTTCTTGTGTTAACTGTGGCTGAAAAAAAAAGAAAACAACAGCATTAATGTTGGCACTTACAGTAGGTCACGTGATCATTTAGTAAGTAGGAGGTACCACGTACACAAGCAAGGGTCGATTAGTCAAAATTAATTGCTTGGAAAACATTAAAGCGAAGTACGGTAGTAAAGTCTAATGAATATTTCGTCTGTCGTCAGTTTTAGATCGACATAATATAGAAGTTGCAGGTTTTCTCAATAATTAAAAAAAAAAAAAAAAATGAAATTGTTCTGTCACGAGTAACACATAGTTGATGGAGCAATTACATTGATGGAGATTATGCCGCATATATGAGCCATAATATTGCATAGGCGCTTGAAATCGATTTATGATCCAAATACACCCACGCACGACAGATTCGGGAGACATCCGTGTTACTTAAAACCTGCGGACTGTAAGCCTTTGGATTCGATCACTGGATGAAAGATTGTGTGAATGACCGTGTTTAGATTTAGTCGAGCTCCATGTTGAGTTGTTTTTTTTTTTTAAATAGCACGTTGCCCTTGAAGCCTATTTCAACCCAATTTTCCCAAACAGAAGCCGCGGGTTGTAACCTCGTCCTGGTTGAAGGTGTTTCATTAATAACACCCCACACCCCAATGGCCAGTGTACAATGGTGTATCGGTAAGTGGTGTGCATGGTTTGCTATATATGAATATAAGTAAGTAGGTGCAATGTATTTATGGATATGTTTCAGCAAATTGGGTCCAGCAAAATGTTTGCCTTCCTCTTCCTAACCGAGAATAAAAGAAGACTTCATTTTGCAAGAAGCAGCATTCTAGTTTCATTATTACAATAACGTTAATATAGATTTCGTTTAACCACGTACTGGGGAGGTGTCAAAATGCATTTCTATTAGATCTTATTTCGTTGAGTCCCTGACTTAGTTTATCGTTTGAAGTGCTACCTTGATCCCTCATTTGAGTCAAGCAGTACGTCGACTATATATAGGTAAAGTAGGCCTGCGATCTTGATCGCTCATTTAAGTCAGCAGTACATCGACTATCTATAGGCACTATAGGTAAAGAACCACCTGCTATGGATCGTCGATTAGTTCAGTCAAGCCGTTAACATTAATGGGAAACGCCCTGTTTTTCGTCCAAGCGGAGGCAACCGAACAGGGGCGCCAACTCAAATAATAGAATTTGCCGAGACATTTTCTAAATCTGCACATTTTTTACGGACACGTTTTAAATAAATAAATTAATAAGCTCAAAAAATAAATAATTAAATGTCACAGTTTCTTTGGCAAACTACTGTGTAATAGGGCCTGTAGTAGGGCCAGTAGTAGTAGGGTCTGTAGTAGGGTCTGTAGTAGGGTCTGTAGTAGTAGGGTCTGTAGTAGTAGGGCCTGTAGTAGGGCCTGTAGTAGGGCCTGTAGTAGGGCCTGTAGTAGGGCCTGTAGTAGGGCCTGTAGTAGGGCCTGTAGTAGGGCCTGTAGTAGTAAGGCCTGTAGTATGGCCTGTAGTTTGGCCTGTAGTTTGGCCTGTAGTAGGGCCTGTAGTAGGACCAGTAGTAGTAGGGTCTGTAGTAGGGTCTGTAGTAGTAGGGCCTGTAGTATGGCCTGTAGTTTGGCCTGTAGTTTGGCCTGTAGTAGGGCCTGTAGTAGGGCCTGTAATAGGGCCTGTAGTTGGACCTATAGTAGGGCATGTAGTTGGTCCTATAGTAGGGCCTATGACTCTTTGTCATTTGACAACAAGGCTTAAGCCTATTTAATAACATAATTCATTATGTATCATTCGAGTTTGATAACTCATTTTGTACGATCATAAAAGTATTAAAGCCAGTAAGAAGAAATCACAAACATCGAGATGAGCCGCTTCTTTTCGCTTGTACAATGTCTCGTCCTCTTACGGACAGCCTAAAATTATTTCGGTCACTTACAGTCAAGTCATTTTAGGACAAATTTGTATGGACTGTTTGTAAATTTATGGAAGTTTTGCAATTTTTTTACAGAAACATAGAGACATGAAGGACATCCATTGAGATAGAAACATAGAGACACGATGAACACACATATGCTACAGAAACATAGAGACATGAGGGACACACATATAAAAAAGTTTTCACAAAGATCAATGTTAAATTTATAAGTGTTTTATGGAACACGACTACGGCAGAGCGGTTTCAACTGACGAGGCACAGAAAGAGGATGTATACACTAATGTCAGGAGTTCACAAATAAGAGGGATGTACACACATGACAGATGTACACAAATGTCAGATGTACACCTATCAAAGATGTACACACATGACATATGTACATAAATGATATGAGAGCCGTACACAAATGACAGATGTAAACAAATGACAGATATACATAAATGACAGATGTAAACAAATGACAGATATACATAAATGACAGATGTAAACAAATGACAGATATACATAAATGACAGATGTAAACAAATGACATATTACATAAACGACAGATGTACACAAAAGACCGAGGTACACAAATATCAGGGCTGAACGAAACACAGGTGTACAGAGTAAAATTTGTACATGTGTAAAACAGAGTAAAATTTGTACAAATGACATCAAACGCAATTGACGAGGAATTTGTACACAACCGACAAAGGACAGGCACGCGCAAACATGATTTCACATTAGAAAATCGATCACGTGTGACCGAGTTCACAATAGACGGGTGTACACAAGCATCAGGAGTACACAGATAACAGATGTACGAAAAATACACAAGCGATATGATGCACAAACTACAGGGGGGCAGTAATGATCACTAAAAGTGAAGCTTAAAAAAACAACAACAAAAAAACAAAAACCGATTTCCCCTTTTGAGTTCTATTATCTCGAAACACTTAATGGAGGCGCGTGTCCGAGTGGCGTTCTAGCTTCCTCAAATCCACCCCCTTGTAATAAAGCTTATCTCGATCACGTCATTGGCTCGGAGTGGTGCTCAACTTATCGACTTCGAAGCGCGTGGCTTGGCAGGTCCCCGTGTTTAAGGAGTCGGGCTTCAGTCGGGTATAATATCTTCACGGCGATTCGTTGTTTTACTATGTGGCAACTAACACCACAAGCTACGTCTCCTTTCCGAGAGTTACCAACATAGCAATGTATTTTCGCATATCTTCCTCTAAGTGTGTTTACAAAAAAATAGGGTAATAAACACTAAACACCAAAAGAAGAAAAAAACAATAACATCAAAAACAAATGAATAAAATGATAATTGTGAATTGGCTCTGTACGACTTACCATTTTGATCTAGGGCACACACTGTCTTTTCGTGTTAGAAGGAATGATTCTGTATCGTATCGCCAGATCGCACTGCTGGGACTATCTCAGGGATTGATTTCCAATACTGATTGAAACCGGTCGATGGTTGTAATAGACGTGCCCTCCCACCCACCCCCAGCCCCTTTCCGCACTCTCCACTGGGGCCCTTTTGCGCGCTGACACCTTCGTGTCCGACGGATCTACTTGGGGTTTCTGGGTTTAGCTTAGTGCCGGATTGGGGGTGGGGGGGATCTGTGTGCCAGTGTAGTGTGTGGGGGTTAAAACACGAAAAAGGGGTGGGGGGCGCAAAAATAAGGACGTGTTGAATATTTGTATAGTAGACACCAACGAGGTAAGGCTTAGTAAAGCTCTTGATATATATTTACTTGGATACGCAACACTAAGCGACAAAACGGGGAGTGTGGGTGGGGAAAGGGTGGGGGGGAGGGGGTGGCACCGTCAGGAGAGGACTCAATGCATACGACAGAGAGTCGTTCGGGAATTGTTGTTGTTGTTGCCAGGTACGCTCAAAAGTACGGTAACCAATGAATTTGCTTGGAGGGTTGGTTGCGTACGAAGCGTTGTGCTTCTGCTTTGCTTAAACCACATCGTATGTTTGTTGACTAAAGTGAGGCCCCGGGGGTGTGGGGGAAGGGAGGATCACTGTTTAAACAAAAAATGTGTTTTAAAATTAAAATTTAAAAAAAATCAACAAAACGGATACATACAGGTGGGCAATTTACACAGGTTGGGCGCATTTACACAGGTGGGCATATTGACACAAGTGGGCACATTTACACAGGTGGGCACATTTACATAAGTGGGCACATTTACATAGGTGGGCACATTTACACAAGTGGGCACATTTACACAGGTGGGCACATTTACACAGGTGGGCATATTGACACAAGTGGGAAAATTTACACAGATGTGCACATTTACACAGGTGGGCACATTTACACAAGGGGTCACATTTACACAAGTGTACATGTTTTCCCCGTTCACTTTCTCAATAGATTGATTACAAAATTTAAAATAAAATTGCTCTGCTGACCATTCTTTGTGTTAGTCAGCCCACTCCTCCCCCTCCCCCACAAACACCCATCAACTCCTTTTTTTTCGGGAATAATTTCTCGGCATCCGTTACAAAAATTTACTTTATAAAAACAAACAAAAACCAGCCTCCATGTTTTGACACAATGTACCTGTTATTAGCGATCACGTCTGGAAATTGAAGGTAAGTGACTGTCAGTTTCATTGTATTACAGCAGGCGCCAAAGGCGTAAGACACTATTATTATACACAGTGGCGACGCTACACCAGGTCCCACCGGGCGCCAGGATCTGGTAAAAAAAACTTGGGACCTGGCAAATGACCTGGTAAAATTTTATTAGTTACTAATATTGTCTATATGCTCATTAAGCGTCAACTGCATTCCATGTAAGAGAACTTCCATTTTAAATGCCTTTATATGTTTGAATTTTTATCGACAACAAAAGTCAATATAACGTCATAAAATGTAATATATATAAAATTTAAGTTTTAAATAAATTTTATTTTTGATACATTTATTTGGGACCCGGCCAAATTTTTCAAAGACCTGCAAGGGACCCGCCATGTTACATTTGATGGCGTCGCCACTGATTATACAAGGTGGCCCCCAAAAAATGTGATGACGTCGCTTTGTCGTCAGAAGCATAGACGAAGCGCCACCTCTTACAAAAAGGCGTTGAGAAGCAGGGAGAGTGGGGGTGGGGGGGGCCCAGACACAATTCCAGTCACAAATACCGTCAAACTACTTAGCGTTCAAAATAATTCTTGATTCCTTTAAATAACAGCAATATTAAATCTTTATTTTCTCTTGTTGATCTAACAATACAACAGATGTGTATAACATAAGTGTATAACAGATGTATATAACATATGTGTATAACAGATGTATATAAAATATGCGTATTGTAGATATCATGATATAATACTGTCAACCACATTTAACATGCACATTAACGTACAAAAATGGGGCGCAATATGTGTAGTATTTTATTTGGACCGTATTTTCGGTCCACTGAACCATAATAGATAGGGTTTTAAAACCAGAAAGATGCGTAACACCATTTTATTTCCCCATAAATTAATGCCTTCAATTATCTGCCATTGGATTAAATTACATTNGTGCGTGTTAGTTGGTGAGTTAATGATGTGGGAGAAAGGGAGAGAGAGGTTGGCAGCATATAACAAATAAAGAGATAAAGAGTGAAAGATATTGCATTGCATGAGAGAGAAGAGAGAGAGAAAGATAAAAGGAAATGGATAGAGTCTGAGAGATAGAAAGAATGAAACAGAGAGAGAGAGATAAAAAGCAAGTGCCAGAAAAAGAGAGCGAAAGAGAGAGAAAACTCGAGAGGGCCTGAGAGAGAAAGAAAGAAAGAGGGAGAGAAAGGGATAAAACGAATAGGGTGAAAAAAAGAGAAAGGCAGAGAGTGCCAAGAGAGAGAGAGAGAGAGAGAGAGAGTGAGAGAGTGAGAGAGTGAGAGAGTGAGAGAGTGAGAGAGAGAGAAAGAGCGAGAAAGAGAGAATATTAAAAATGTGTTCAAGTGAAATGCTCTCGTCCTGACACAAGGATCAAACGTGTAGGTTTCCTCCATGAACGTTGCCACTACCAACACACTCTCCTGGCATAGTAGTGTTGTGTTCCAAATCACAGATATAACACGGCACTGATCAACAACTCCACGTCGCCTTCATAATATTGGGGTGTGTGAGGCCGGGGGGTGAGGGTTGGGGGAAGGCAAGTGGACAGCACACCCCTCACCCCTCTCGTTTTCCAGAAAACAATCTGTACATAGAAAAGTATATTATGTTCATGAACACCTCATATAGTGTAAATATTGAGATTTAGTTTACCCACTGTCAGTGGTTTATTAAATCCTTTAAATGAGATTCGCTTTTTTTTCCCCCCGTGGCTGGCTGGGAAAAAATCTTCGGATGGCCCGTTGGCCCACTTCCCGTCAACCTATCGAGCTGAAACTTGGCACATAGACTCGTTTTCGATGACAACACATTCCTTTCAAATTTTCAGCCTCAACCCCAAACCCCAACGACCCAAATTTTTTTTATTTTCCTGTTTTTCAAGGGGAAGATGAAGGAAATATGACGACGTTGATTTCACGAAATAAATTCCAGATATTTTAACTGCTCTAAATGAGATTCTTAAAAAAAAATGTCACAAGTGCGTTTGGTGTGTAATATTTGGTGAAATAAATCTGCTGTGTAAAAACGGATGGGTCATTAGAGCATTAATAGAGTTCAAGGGGCGTGGACAAAAATGTGCGCTTGTGAGCCTTGAAAAAAAAAAAAGAAAGGGGTGAGGGGTGGGGAGGGCAACTGACAGGGATTCTTATAAAGTGCGTCACCTGTATGCACGTCTTGTCAAATTTTCAGTTCCCCACCATCCCCCCCCNAAATAAATCTGCTGTGTAAAAACGGATGGGTCATTAGAGCATTAATAGAGTTCAAGGGGCGTGGACAAAAATGTGCGCTTGTGAGCCTTGAAAAAAAAAAAAGAAAGGGGTGGGGGGTGGGGAGGGCAACTGACAGGGATTCTTATAAAGTGCGTCACCTGTATGCACGTCTTGCCAAATTTTCAGTCCCCCACCACCCCCCCCCCCCTCAACATTTGAAAGATATTAAATTGTATAAAGGATCTCGACGGGAAACTTTGTTTTTAAGGGTTGTTGTATTTTTTTTTATAGTGAATTCCTTTCACGGGACTCTGCCTTGTACATGATCGATCAGTTCGTCCCATTGATTCCTCAGTCTTGTACAGGATCGATCAGTTCGTCCCATTGATTCCTCTGTCTTGTACAGGATCGATAATTTCGTCTCACTGATTTCTCTGTCTTGTACAGGATCGATAATTTCGTCTCACTGATTCCTCTGCCTTGTACAGGATCGATCACTTCGTCCCATTGATTCCTCTGCCTTGTACAGGATCGATCAGTTCGTCCCATTGATTCATCTGCCTTGTACAGGATCGATCAGTTCGTCCCTTTGGTTCCTCTGTCTTGTACAGGATCGGTCAGTTCGTCCCATTGATTCCTCTGTCTTGTACAGGCTCGACCAGTTCGTCCCAATGATTCCTCTGTCTTGTACAGGATCGATAATTTCGTCTCACTGATTTCTCTGTCTTGTACAGGATCGATAATTTCGTCTCACTGATTCCTCTGCCTTGTACAGGATCGATCAGTTCGTCCCATTGATTCATCGATCTTGTACAGGATCGATCATTTCGTCCCTTTGATTCCTCTGTCTTGTACAGGATCAGTTCGTCTCATTGATTCCTCTGTCTTGCAAAGGATCGATCAGTTCGTCTCATTGATTCCTCAGTTTTTACATGTTGTTAGCATTAAATTATAGGCCGCCGATAATTTTTGAGCCCATCAATATAACAGAGGGACACACAAGATTATTGCGAGAAAAGTTGAAAACCTACAGCTCCGTACTGTTAGCAGTTAGGGCCAGTGCCGGTTTGGACTGGTCAATCTTTTCCCAGCTGTTTACACGAAAAAAATATTTAAAAAAAAACATCTACAGCTGGTCGAAAATGCCGCCCCTTAATGTAAGGCAAAAAAGTGCCACCCGGGTCGGACCGCCCTCTCCACGCCCCCCCCCCCTTTCCTACGCCACTGAATGTTAAGGGTTTTACTTTCAGGCAATCTCAAACTATTTTAGCTGAGTGTGGACCCAAGACAGCTCGACCTCTTAAGGACAGTGCTAGGGGGTTAGATCATGCTGATTCCCATAATATGCATTAAGGTTGGGGCAGTGGCGTAGCGAGGGTGTTTGGCGCCCGGGGACAAGATCCATTTTAGCGCCCTTTTTTCTTTTTTTCAACTCTCAAACCCATTATTTTCACCAATAAAATAATATCAAAGCACATTTTGGCGCCCCTAACTAGCTGGCGCCCGGGGACATCTGTCCCCCCTGCCCCCACCACGCTACGCCTCTGGGTTGGGGTTGTATACAGAGAACTTTTTGATTAGTTTTATTTTTTTTACAGTGATGACGTGTGCTGATAGTTTTCACGGTTGGTTTCCTTCGTTTAAAAAAAAAAAAAAGCCAGTCACCGAGAAATGGTGCCAGTACTTTAACTCATTTTGAAAGGGAGGGGGGAGGAGGAATAGATATCGAGTGCGCCGAAGGCTCTCAAGGGCAAGGTGTGGTGGGGGGAGAGAAGGTTCTTGGGAGAGGCGTCATAAAAAAAAAAAAAGCCAGTCACCGAGAAATGGGGCCAGTACTTTAACTCAGTTTGAAAGGGAGGGGGGAGGAGGAATAGATATCGAGTGCGCCGAAGGCTCTCAAGGGCAAGGTGTGGGGGGGGGAGAGAAGGTTCTTGGGAGAGGCGTCAGTGAGCACCTTACCAGAAAACGTTTGATTTAAAATACGTGGATGCATTTTAGCGCAAAGCTCAGTGGAGTTTTGCTGGTTTCCGTACCTATTTAGAGAAGAGCAGAAGAAGAAATTGTAATTTACGCTCTCCGTGTCAACTTTTCACAACCATGAAACACACATTTCACTTCCACGTGATGCTAAGGTGTCTTGATTTTTTTTTTCAATGCTTCTTTTTTGTGGTCCCCACTTTCCCTTGATGCCCTAAGCAAGTGTTTATATGGCTTAATGGATAATAGGCACCTGTACGTAGTGCATTTATTAAGTATTCGCTTTTTTTTACCCGCGTTTGAAACCGGCATTATGGGATGTCCGGTACCTTACAGCTACAGATACCTGGCTACCTCATTAAAACCTCAAATAACGTCTGAGTTGATGAGAACCGCCTTGTTGAAATGCCCATGTTGTGCCTCTGGTCGTGTCGAGGACTTTTAGTTGAACTCTCCTCTATGCACCGTACAGCTCGAAGACACCCCCAGCATCCAATACAAAACTTGCTTTCCCCACCCCCACCCCCAAACCTTCGGCCCCGTAAAGGTTTCGCACGCACCTCTAGTCCATACAGTAACCGTAAACAATGTAGCTGCCTCGAAGTATTGACTCGTGCCGAGCGCGTGCTAGAACAATGATCCTGGATTTGACCGGCTCCTGGCGACGCACGGGGACAGACGCGTGAGTGATGTCACCTGCGATGACGTGAGCGGACCACTCGCGATAAATGTCCCGCATAAATCCAGTCCAAGTTAATATGTTACACCTTTGAAATCGTTCTGTGGTTGTCAAAAGATTGTTCTGTGGTTGTCAGCTGATCATTCTATGGTTGTTAATAGATCATTCTTTGGTTGTCAAAAGATCGTACTGTGGTTGTCAATAGATTGTTCTGTGGTTGTCAACTGATCGTTCTGTGGTTGTCAATAGATTGTTCTGTGGTTATCCTATGATCGTTCTGTGGTTGTTAAATGATCGTTCTGTGCGTGTCAATAGATAGTTCTGTGGTTGTCAAAAGATCGTTCTGTGGTTGTCAATATATCGTTCTGTTGTTGTCAAAACTATAGTACTGTGGTTTTCTATAGATCGTTTTGTGGTATTCAAAAGATCGTTCTGTGGTATTCAAGCAAAGAGCAATGTCAGATTTTTGTATATGGTTCGGAATGACACCTGTAATACATCTTTAAAGATCCCCAGTTTTCCGTAATCACAGTTGGCAAAAAAAAAAAAATATCTTCCAATTCCATCCGCTGTTATCTCATCAACTGGATTTTATTCAGTTTATCTAAATCTCAAACATCATGGTGCAGCCAGTTAAAAGATCATGGTGCAGCCAGTTAAAACATCATGGTGCAGCCAGTTAAAACATCATGGTACAGCCAGTTAAAACATCATGGTGCAGCCAGTTAAAACTTATTAGTTTGTTTTTCTTTTTATCTCTATAGTATACAAAAGGTCCTAACCCCCTGCGTTAAATGACACACCGAGAACATGAAGACAGATAAGAATACGCTGAATGATGCCATGCCTTCTTTTAGCTACTCTCCCCCCCCCTCCAGTCTTTTGTGTGCCCTTGCTAGGGGAGTAACAAAAACAATGCATCAAGGCGTGGGGGCAATCGATATGTCTCTGTACAGAGTCTGTCAAATTGTTATGTCTCATGCTGAATGATCTACAGAGTCTGTCAAAGTGTTATGTCCGCTGAATTATCTAAAGCCCGAGAATTTTTCAGCTGTCCATAATGACACGGTCACCTTTGACCTGCTCACCCTTAACACCCCCCCCCCAGGGTCAAACCCTCATCTACCCCACCGTAACCAATCTTCCAGAGCGTTAAAGCTTACATTTAAAAAAAAAAAAAAACAACTTAACAGCCCAACTATGTAAAACATGTAAGCAAGGCCGGTCCTACGGTGGCTGGTGCCTCGGACAAACTTAACTTTGGCGCCCCTTTTAAGAATAATCATTAAAAAAATTTTGCAAGGAAAAACTATGAGTTAGGTATTGATTTTATTACCTAGGTTGTTTTTCTATAAACAATGAATAATAATATTGTTTTTCTTAACTTGTATGTGGACAGTAAGAACAATTAGCCTACCGATGACATTTTTTTCCCCTAGCCTTTAGATCAGCAAATCTTTTTATTGAATTTTCTATTTTTCTTCCGTGGCGCCCACATGCAATGCTTTTTTCATAGTTTATTAAATCGTTCATTTGCCGGAACGTGGAGCCGGCCCAGCGTGCAGAGCCATTATTAGGATTTTGGGGGCCATGGGCATAGAGGGTAGGTCGGGGGCCCGGATGAAAGGGGGTCGGGGGNGGGGGGGGGGGGGGGGGGGGGGCGAAGCTTCCCCCGTAACTGAGGAGAAAACACCACCACCATAGCGGCACCTCCATTCTGCCTTCGCCGCTGTTTCCTCTTTACTCGCGTGTACCCACTAACCATATTGATAATTCCGCCATTTTAGAAAATTTGTACTTCTGAGAGATATGGACTTGCAAGTTGTAGGCTTAATGCGGTGGCCCCCTTGGCAGTGGGTCCTAGGCTTTGGCCCAGCTTGCCTATGACTAACAACGGTTCTGCTGCATGTAAGCCACAAGACCAACAGACCACGCCACGGCCATTTGTTTGGACGCGTTGTTAAGGAGCGTTAAGACGAACGCGGTATTGAACAGGCAGGGGTTAAAGGTCAGTTGACACCTTCCAAACGGTTCATTAAAAAAAGAGAAAAAAAAGTTGTTGCTTAAACTTGCAGCAATAATTTGAAAGTTCCCACTGTCACACACAACGTTAATGTATTTCGTATTCACTGTCTCACCTTTCTCGTCTGCCTCTACATTAACCAGGCAGGCGGGTTCGATTGTGTCCAGAGCGGTTTCCCAGCAATGTGTGAATAGCAGGTTGAAATGGATTGGTCACCCTGTAATGGATGGGTCATAGCGTGGAATGGATTGGTCATAGCGTGGAATAGATTGGTCACACTGGAATGGATAAGTCAGCGTGGAATGGATTGGTTACCCTGGAATGTATTGGTCAGCCTGCCGGGCTAATTAGTCTGCTGTTAGGAAGTACATGTTAGGAAATGAATATCTTAACCGAAATCAAAGTCGGAATTCAGCAGTCAACTTTACGTGTAAGTGAAAAACAAATATTTGCTGTCTGTGCCAGGCAGGCTACGTCAGGCAGTCAACGCCAGGCAGTCAACGCCAGGCAGCCAACGCCAGCAGGCAGTCTACGCCAGCAGGCAGTCTACGTCAGGCAGTCTACGTCAGGCAGTCAACGCCAGTCTACGTCAGGTAGTCAACGCCAGGCAGTCAACGCCAGCAGGCATTCCACGTCAGGCAGTCAATGTCAGGCAGTCAACGCCAGGCAGTCATCGCCAGCAGGCAGTCTACATCATGCAGTCTACGTCAGGCAGTCTACGCTAGGCAGTCTACATAAGGCAGTCAACGCCAGCAGGCAGTCTACGCCAGCAGGCAGTCTACGCCAGCAGGAGTCTACGTCAGGCAGTCAACGTCAGGCAGTCTACGACAGGAACGTCAAGCAGTCTACGCCAGGCAGTCTGCGCCAGCAGACAGTCTACATCAGGCAATTCTACGTCAGGCAGTCAACGCCACGCTGTCAACGCCAGGCAGTCTACGCCAGCAGGCAGTCTACGTCAGGCAGTTCTACGTCAGGCAGTTCTACGTCAGGCAGTCAACGCCAGGCAGTTCTACGTCTGGCAGTCAACGCCAGGCAGTCTACGGTATGCAGATTGCTTGAAGCAATCATCGGCAGTCTATCTAAGCTAAAAAAAATTAAATGAAGGAAAATATACCATATTGAATACAGTTAGATTAAAATAAAAAATGCGGGCGGGCCGGGGGGGGGGGGCTGCAGAGAAGTAAAATTACTAGATTTATCTAAGCTAAAAAAAATTAAATGAAGGAAAATATACCATATTGAATACAGTTAGATTAAAATAAAAAATGCGGGCGGGCCGGGGGGGGGGGGCATCAGAGAAGTAAAATTACTAGATTTGAGAGTTTCAAGTATCACGAGTGTTGCCGGGACTCAATTTTGTCTTCTTCTCACATAAGTATTGCTGAGGACTCAATTTTGTCTTCTTCTCACATAAGTATTGCTGAGGACTCAATTTTGTCTTCTTCTACTTAAGTATTGCCGAGGACTCAATTTTGTCTTCTTCTCCAAAAAAAGTGTTGCCGAGCACTCAGTTTTGTCTTCTTCTACATAAGTATTGCCGAGGACTTAATTTTGTCTTGTTCTACTTACCGGGGCTTCATACACACGGGTAACAAAATGTCAATTCTATGTGAAGTTAAATAGAGATCAATAAGATAATTAAAAAAAAATAATTATAAATTTTGCACTGGGCCACATAGATAAATACCCTGTTACTTCGCGTCTACTTTGTCCGAACCTTTCCCATGGCTTTGTCATTCTATCTATAGGTGGTAAAGGAGGGGGGCATTGGAAGATTCGTACCACAAGCCACTGACCCCACTATCCTCCACACTCTCCCCATCCCGTAATCCACCCTCCCAAATACCAAACAATCCTATTTCAATGGATTACAGAAAAACATATTGCTTAAAGAAAGCTAGAAGATTTAAAATGACGTCATATCCTGATTATTGAACGTTGCCTTCCGGTACTTTCGTAATTTACTCTCTGGACCCAGCAGACCACTGCAATGAAGCTTATTGTAAGAGTTCCTTAACGTTAAAAAAAAAAAAAAAGACAAACTATGTTCAGGTGTAAATAAATAATTTTTTAATTAAAAAAAATCATTAAAATGTCATTAATAGCTTGAGTATTTTCTGTTTTCTCCATACAAATTTAACCAATCACAACAGCACATTGTCAGTACTAAAAATATGTAGAAAAAAAGCGGGGAATAATAAGGCCTGCAGTTATCTTGAAGAAACAAGATGGTGGTTCATCAGCTGGTTATCATTTTTACGAATTCTGAAGAATAGAAAAAAACAAGGGGGGGGGGGTGGGGCACAACAAAAAATAATTAAAAAATGCAAAAAGAATAAAGTAAAATTGGTACTCATGATATAAACATGTTAGAGTTTGATATATTGATCATTTTTCTATAAAGGTATGTGTCTTTTTGATGTATTTGACATTTTGATATCTTTTTTATTTTGATATATTAGTCATTTTAATATACTGATCATTTTGATAAACTGACACTTTTGATAGTATTCATTTCGACATATTGATAATTTTCTTCTTCTTCTTCTGTATATTAAGGGCCCAGAATCAATTTATTGATCATTTTGGCTCGTATGCGCGTAGAGGGGATTTCCAATGTTTCCGTGCCTGGTGTTGATGAGGATATTTCACTGATTGCAAGGGCTACTTAGTGAGGGTATCATGCACTGGGGTTGGAAGGCCTGAGGCAATAGACGCAAATGTGTCAAGTGTTGTTCCCTTTGAAAGCTTTTCAAGTCCCTGATTATTTTTGGCAGGAATGAGCAGTTCCGATGCTAGCTTCCCGCTAGTATGAGCTGGAACTGCCTGTCATTGCCTCGTCGCTGTCTATGGGGGAGAGGGACGAGTTTCTACATGTTTAATGCTGGAGCAGTGGATCAGCAGTTTATCTTGTACATCATGGAGAGCCTGGATAGTCGTCGTCGTTCCTCCAATGATGACCAGCCCAGCGTTTCCAGCATGCTGCCGACACTAGAGGTATTCCTGTAGCGGTTCAGGACGAAGCGTGCTGGACAAAGTCTACAACTAACTGGGTAGGATATAATCATTACCTAAGACCTAAGAGGATGCACGAAGCTCACCATCAACAAACACGTATTCAGTACACTTAAATGACACATAACTCTGAACACAAGTATTTCCTTTTTAATCATATCCCGACTGTCACACATCAAATCTTAACATCCCTTGACTACGCTTCAACAAGAGACCCACGCTAGCCGCATATCCGCTTTATGTATGGAACTTGCGTGTCAGAAATGGCCCGCTGCAACTGTAAAATCTCTGGCCCACCTGTGAAACAAAGCTGACCCACATGTGCATCAAAGCTGACCCACCTGTGCAAAAAAAGCTGACCCATCTGTGCCAGAAATCTGACCCACCTGTGAAAAAAAAGCTTATGCCCCCTGTATAATTAATCCTCCCCACGCCATCTGACTACCTGTATAATCAATCCTCCCTGTGCCATCTGTATCAGCCTCCCTGATCATCTCCTCCACATCCTCGTCACTCAGTTTCTCGCCCAGGTTGGTCATCACGTGACGTAGCTCAGCCGATGAGATGAAGCCATTTCCGTCTCTGTCAAATACCTGAAACCAAACAGCATACCATTAGGCCTCCCATTTCTTCTGCCTAGATGAAACCAAACAGCATAACATTAGGCCTGCATGTCTTCTGCCTAGATGAAACTAAAAAGCATAACATCACACATGCATGTCATCTGGCTAGATGAAACCAAAACAGCTTAACTCTGTTGGCGTAGCATGTTACGTCGTGACGATGCTCTGTTGGCGTAGCATGTTACGTCATGACGAGTGCGTCGACTTGCCGGTTTGCCATTTATTTATTGAAAAACCTCCTCTTTTTTTACGGGAACTTTGTGAATATAACTTTGTTTGAACTATAAATCATAAAACGGTTAAACTAATCGTGGGCTTCGGCTATGTATGTATGCACTGGCGTAGGGAAGGTGGGTCGGAGGGAAGGTGGGTCGGAGGGAAGGTGGGTCGGAGGGAAGGTGGGTCGGAGGGAAGGTGGGTCGGAGGGAAGGTGGGTCGGAGGGAAGGTGGGTCGGAGGGAAGGTGGGTCAGAGGGAAGGTGGGTCAGAGGGAAGGTGGATCGGAGGGAAGGTGGGTCGGAGGGAAGGTGGGTCAGAGGGAAGGTGGGTCAGAGGGAAGGTGGATCGGAGGGAAGGTGGGTCGGAGGGAAGGTGGGTCAGAGGGAAGGTTGGTCGGAGGGAAGGTGAGTCAGAGGGAAGGTGAGTCGGAGGGAGAGGGGTACGCCTCTGATCATCCCGGGCTAAAGCATTTTTTTCTGTATATTAAGGAAGGACGTTTTTTTTTAGCCAACCGCAGAGTTATTTGTTTGTGGAGGTGTTGGGGGGGGGGAGGGGGGGGCAAAAAATCTTGGTGGTACCCGGGCGGCACTTCCCGTGCTACGCCACTGTTTGTAATATCAAATAATGTCAATGGTGCGAAATAATATGAAATAAACTAATATGATGTGACGCAAAATTAATGATTATTGTATGGTATTCTGAACAGTGTTTATTTTATTCGGCTCATGACCTAAGATTTAGCAAGTGTTAAGCAAGGAAGAAGAAACCAACAACACTATTTGCTTCAACAGTATTTAAGTATAAAAAAAGTCTCATTTTTAACGGACTACAACGAGCAGGTAGTTGTAAATAGAAATTTTACGGACCGTCCTTAATTTTATGGACGGTTGAAAAATTGTCACCGATGTCCAGTTTTAGATAGATTAAACGCACTAGATATATTAAACGCAGAACGTTTGTCAATAATGATAAAAATTAAACTGGAATTTAGTATAATTTAAGGCCCAAGCCCTACATGGTTTGTAGCTTCACATGGATGGATGCATGTCTGATTGGAGGCCCAAGCCCTACATGGTTTGTAGCTTCACATGGATGGAAGCATGTCTGATTGGAGGCCCAAGCCCTACATGGTTTGTAGCTTCACATGGATGGATGCATGTCTGATTGGAGGCCCAAGCCCTACATGGTTTGTAGCTTCACATGGATGGAAGCATGTCTGATTGGAGGCCCAAGCCCTACATGGTTTGTAGCTTCACATGGATGGATGCATGTCTGATTGAAGCCCTACACGTTTAAAGCAACCAATCAATACAATTGAAGAATGCCTTATTAAAACAAAAACGAACATAATAAAGTTTTTTACCGGAAGAAAGGTTTGTTCGTCTTTGTTGAAAAGTATGTCAGTGTTATCTGAGAAAATGTGTTAGACTTACCCGCAAGGCTTGTTAGTTTTACATGAAAAGGTTGTTAGTTTTACATGAGAAAGTTGTTAGTTTTACTTGAAAAGGATTGTTAGTTTAACCTGAAAAGGTTGTTAGTCTTACTTGAAAAAGGTTTTTAGTTTAACCTGAAAAGGTTGTTAGTCTTACTTGAAAAAGGTTGTTAGTTTAACCTGAAAAGGGTTTTAGTCTTACCTGAAAAGCTTGCAGGAGTTCGTCAGGTGATTCCTTCTTGCCCATTATGGTAGCCATCAAAGCCAAAAAATCGGCAAAGTCAATCAAACCGTTCTCTGAAATAGTGTAGTTGTTACGGGCAAAGTGTGAAATCCAATCATTCTATATTATGCCTGGGCATTGATTGTATAGAAAGCCTGGGCATTATATAGAACGCATGCCTGGGCATAACATACAACGCCTGCCTTGGCATTATATAGAACGCCTGTCTGGGCATTGTATTAAACGCCTGACAGGGCACCGTATAGATTGCCTGACGATTTCAGTGAAAGGGTGAATAAATACATTCGACATTCTATAGAATGATTATGTCAGCGAAAGAGAAGCGTGTATCTGGATATATATAATGCAACCAATCTTTATATAGTATAACGTTTATAGAGATCTTTATATAATATAAAATTTCATCTTAATCACAATGCCAATAACTTTTAAAATATATCAATTGATGTTTTTTTTTTCTATATTTTTTTTTTTTTTTACGTTACTTTTTTTTAAAATTTTCAAAAAAAAAGAGAGAACCCCCCCCCCCCCCCACTTTTTTTTCCTTCTCAAATTTAAAAAATAAAACGATTACAATTAAGTAAATATAAATTAATGAAATAAATAAAAATCAATTAAGGGATCAACTCACTATGGTCAAACTGTCTGACCATGCTACTGATCTCCCCATCTGTGATGACGCCCCCTAGTGACCGGATCACCACCCCCACGTCTGCTGTAGAGATGAGACCATCGCTGTCCTTGTCGAAGAGGCCGAAAGCTTCCTGGAAATCTGAGGAGATCGTGAGCCCCTTTGATTAATTATTTCGACCAGATTCGATGCTGAATTTTTAGAATTCTATGCAAAAAAAAAAAAGCCTGTAGTAACGCCCTTTAGAAGAAAACCACAAAGATTTCACCGGAAATAATCATAAAAAACTGAAGTATGCTGTTACTGATCCATTAAATATTTTAAGAGTGAAATAGTTAAAAGGTAAAAAAAAAAACCAACACAACTTAAAATGATATTTTAAAAAAATATATAAAACTTAAATATTGAAAGAATTAAAATATCCACACAAAAAAAAAACAACAACACATCAAGTTAAAATGTTAATTATATTTTACAAATTAAATTAAACACTTAAATAGTCAAACAGTTAAAATGTTAAAAAAAAAATAATAAAAAAATAAGCTAAAATGATATTAAAAAAGAATAATAAAATAAAAACCAATGAATTAATTTAAAATAATATTTAAAAAAGAAAACAACTTGGTTTGCATTGGTCTGAAGTATTTTAATCACTTTATGATTGTTAGTTTATTTCTGTAGCATTTCATCCGATATAAATTAATACTAGCCAAGGCGCTGGCTTCGGTGGTATTTACTCTCAAGAACCTTTGAGAGCAGTCCGGGGAATATCGAGATCCAGGGCCACATCCCATTTTTATGAGCAGACACAGAGCCGGACGTCCCAGAGAAGGGCAGCACCGTGGTGCGCCCGTCTTCTGACTGATGTTTTAAGTTGTGCCCCGGTGATTTAACGACGGAACGCAAACAAATAATGTTTAATACTTTTATGGGCTGAGATTCACTCTTATAGCCCTGGTTATTAATTTGGCGGCTTGCCTCATCCGGTGGGCATCGCCGTGAATCATATATTCAAGGCAGGCCTCTGGGTGTCGACCCTCTGCCCCCTCCCCCCTTCCCACCACTGGGACAGGTAACCAACACGTGAGCCACCGCCTCTTCTGCCTGGCCACTTAAACCTTTTCACATCCCAAACACTTTCCTCGGATCCTGGCATTTCCAATAGCCCGAAATGTGTTTCTTTCACGCTAGGCGCCGTCCATAAAGTACGTCACGCTCCAGAGGGGGGGGGAGGGGTGAAAGAAAGTGTGACAGTTTGTGACAGGGGGTCGGGGGGTCAGGTCATGTGTGACGTCACACATTTATTTTTTTACATTTTATTCCTTATTTATTATTTTTATTTTTTAGTAGAATTAAAAAGCTTTAAAAATAATTTTCACAAATTTTGTGAAACATTTGAATTAGTTTTATATCAAAATAGCACGAAATGCGTATCTTCTGAATGTGTTGTTCACGATTACACTCGCTAAGAGCGCTAGTATGCTGTTGTGAAGCCTTGTTTTATGTATAGCCTTGCCGAGATCAACAGGAGTTTTCAAAATACAACTATATGATCTTTATTGTCCATCTTTGCAGACCAGCTTACGTGATCGAATTTGAAAAGTATGTCACTTATACTTTGCCTCACAAACAATGTCGAAGAAACATGCAGGACGACACAGAGCTCGGGCTCGGGAGAATGTGCCAACCCAAACTGTTCCAGAATCAACTCAGATAAAATGCATCAGTCTATTGAGAATTGCTGCTAGAAGGCAAAGAGAAATCATGGCAGTTATGGCCAGAAGAGATGATGGTGAAAGATTGATGCCAGTCGTAACTATGGATGAACATTTCACTTCACCATGGATGGATGATGGATGATGTCCAGTGAATATTTTTGAATTAAACATAATTCACAGGCCCATAATAAACAGATTCAATATAGCACAAGAGTTTGTCACAAAATTTGTCAATCTAATCTTTTTTTAGTCAAATTTTTTTGTTTCCTTTTTATTATTTAATCACTGGGTGAGGTCAAGTTTCGCTAGTCTACTTCTTATCCTGTGTAAAAAGATTGCATAGTCGGAAATTATCTAAAACTTGACCTTACCTTTTGTAAATGAAAAAGCAGCAGATAAATGATGTGCATTATAAAATTGTCTACTCTAATTTTTGCAATTTTTGTTTTCAAATTCAATCTAAATCGAGTTACTGCTTCAATGAATAACTGTGACAACTGCTGACAATTAACTATTCTACTATTAACGTCATTTTAATAATGTGATAGTTCTTTTAAGTGGAAATTTTATATTTTAATACAGTTAATAGGGAAGTTTGTTTTAGATTAAATTTTAATTAGGTGTTAATTTTTTAAAAATTTTTTTCGAAAGTGTGACGTACTTTAGGGGGGGGGGGGGGCGGTTCCGAGATTTGTGACAGTTTGTGACAGGGGGGTTAAAAATGGTAAAAAATAATGTGACGTGCTTAATGGACGGCCCCCTACACAATCTCAGGAACAAATCTAACCCAAAAAACAAACACCCCCCCCAAAAAAAACAAAAAACAACATAAACAAAACACAACAAACTCACAATATCCTTCATAATTACCTAAATCTCCCCACTTATGATAAACAACATGGTATTAATACAAATAAGGGTACGAAATCATACCCTTTGACCATTAAGTGGGTCTAATTGTTGTCAGAATGCATGATGAAACTGCTTCATGAACAAAGCATAGCAATAAATCGTGGAGGTAATGAATCATTAAGAATATAATACTCTTATTTGAATAGAACCTTATGGTTTTATTAGAAATAACTTTGAGTAATTTATCAAAATTCTAGATTTTTTAAAGTCAAAATTCTGTCACATTAAAAAAAAAAATAATTGACCAGTGAGTGAAATCAGTTTTCCCAAAACATATAAATAACGTAACGATATAACTAAAAATAAATACATTTAATTAGGTTTTTTGTTAGCCTTATGATAAATAAACGAACTAATTTGCTCTATGTGCAGGGAGATAATCCAGTAAATTATTTTGAAAAATACCATGATCTCTTAGTTCCCTTTCTAGAAAAAACAATTCTCTCGAAAAGAACTTTTGCCCCGGCCGCCGGAACATTGACAGAAACAGTAAACAGAACCCACAGAGTAACAGAATGGCACGAAAATTAATGATGGCATCCATTTGCTCAGATATTCCGGCCTTGAAACCAGACACAGGAAGCTATGCGCTTATTGTGATACCTGGATAGAGTTCAAGTAAGACGAACCAAGCCTATCGCATTAATACAACTGACGCGACTACTACATGACCGGAAGAAAAGCTTTCGCATCAGAGATTCGTTTGAGATGTGTGTTCTTTGTCACTGAATTGCGATGCATGTCACTTGCTATTGCATATTTGATCACACGCCTTCTTCGTGATTGTGTCGAGAAATCGGTTTTCACTGGTCTCTCTCCCCCCCCCCCCCTCATCATCATTTCACTAGCAAAATCGTCGAACACCCGATATTGTGTTTCATTGTGTGTCTTGTGTGTTAGTTCAAGTAATGAACGCTTTCGGCGCAATTAGGTGCGAGACGCATTGTGACGCAATTATATTGTATCTGTGACGTAGAGTCTGTAGTCTGGTCTTCGGTGTACGTGTTTTTTTGTTTGTTTGTGATTTGGTGTGAGGGCACTGTGGGAGAAGGTTGTATGTGTTCTTCTACTTATAGCGAGCTGCGTTACACATAATTTGTTTGATTCTTTGTACGGACTGATATACATGTTTCTGGTTTAAAGTTAACATTGCTCTTGTAACAAAACGAAAAGAAAAGGGGGGGGGGGCATTGTGTTCAGTTCGGTGCGATTACAAAGTATGCACCAGTAAAAGAATTTGATGAGGGGGAAACCAATCATCACGTATAGCGACCATGAGCTTCAGACGAAACTATGCTTCCTGTTCACAACCGATCAGTGAGCATTTGTGGTTCATTGATAAGGTAGGATTATAATTTCGATTGTGATGATAACATTCATTTATTTTTTTCGTTTTACAGTAACAAATCGTGTTGCTATATGAAGTTTATGAAAGTAAATTAAAGTCTAAACCGAGTCTTGCCTACCTGAGATTTGCTCCTGTGAAAACTGAGGCTGTGTCTGAAAAAAAAAAAGTGTGTGGGTGGTGTAGGGAGGCGGTCACAAAGTTTTACATACATTGACACATGAAAGGAAAGAAAAAGTAGTGACGTTCCCCAACATTTTGTTTCTTATAAGGGCTGCAATGCAGATGCTGTGACATAAACGGTCAAAATACACAGCTATCTATAGCAGGCCTGCACAACATACGGCCAGTCAGCACCCACTTGACCGCTCGCGAAGCAATGAAATATTCTTCATTATTATTATTTTCTTAATAGCCTCATCCCCACCTGTCCTATTATATTTCGGCCAGCACAAGTTTTTCATAAAGTATTACGTCCCGCCTTACATTTTGAGTTGTGCAGGCCTGCTCTATAGAGCCAAGGCATTATATCTTAAGAGTTTCAAGAAAACAATTTTAGCTGAATTTCAGGGTCTCTCTAAAGAACTGGCAATTTTTTTTTTTTTTACTTGCCCCACACGTCACGGGTTTGGGACCTTTGATTTATGTACCAAGTTCTAATTCCAGCAAAAGATAAAATAAACCTATATAGATTATATCCACAGCCGCTTTATGTCTCTTCATCTCCTGTTGGACAAAGTCTTGAACAAATATTCAGAGGTGAAGCTACACATTGGGAAAGGGGAGGCAACGATCCCACCACCCTTAACCACCGCACACCCCTCCCCCCCCCCTTTTTTTTTTAAACCCCGGAAATGATCAAACAGCATTTAGGTGCATGATTTAAAACAATTATAGAGAATTCCTTTGACAAAAAAACAAACAACCAGTCTTTAGCACACAAGAATACGTATGTACTTCGTAGATATTAACTATGAACATGTCCCCACTTTTCACCGGGGCGTGTTTCTACATTGGTACATTGTCCTTAATCTCTGATGAATACATTGCTGGAACCTCACAAAAAATCGGAAACTTATAGGCCACACTAAGCCACACAAAAAATGGGCTGAAATTTCACATTATATACTTGATGCAGTTATTTCAAACAACAACAACAACAAAAAAAAATGGTTTGTTAATCTCACTGTACCATTTCTTGATCCCCAACATAGAATCCTTGAACAAGAGAAAAAAATAACAACACCACCACCACTGCCTTATACACCAGTTGATTCGTTATAGACACTTTTTCATTGACAACACAGAGCGATGAGATAACCGGTAGAGATTTGAGCAACACACACACACACACAGCGTCTATGTGGATGGTTCACTCCAACGTGACCAGCAGTGAACTCAGATAACACCCTTGTTTATCATCATGAGACGCTTGGTGTATCTTTAACTCAGAACAAAAGAAGCGAGCACAGGACGTTGATGAACGTAATTTTTCTTTCTTTTTTTTTTAAAGCCAAGTGTTATTGATGTCTGATTGTATATTTTGTTCTTCTTCTATTTCGCTATCCAAAACATCATTAATTTAGGTCAATCATCTTTATCTGGAACATGTCGATGTTGTTTGTGTGTGTGTGGTTGGTTGGGTTGGGGGGGGGGCGTGATATTTAACAGTATTACCATATATGAGGCATGAAGCTAAGGATGGGGGACCAGGTCAGGCGGAGCTAAAGATCCTCATGACTTCAGAGGTTCTAAAAAATGTAATGAGAAGACAAACACGTGTGCTGCTCATGCTCACACTGCGTACACATGTCGTGTATCGACCAAATGTGTAGGACATTAACAAAAAAAAACAACATTTCCTTGATTATTCTGCTATCTGTAATATGTTTTGATAAACGCGTTCAACTTTATTTCTTTACTTGAAAATAAAAATAATAGGCCCTAGAGACTATAGCTGAATTTAAAATTTAAAAAAAATCATACTATTTTACTAAAATGTATCATAGAAAAAATGGACACAAATTTAAAAAAATGAAAGGTTTTATATGCAATCGAACATAAGCGAATTGTGAAATTTGAATACAAACAAAAAATTATTTAAAGAAAAATAAATTGATAATTTAAAAAAAAAGATTATTTAAAAAACAACACAAGATAAGTTAAATGGGCTGCATTGTTTAATAAAAATGTATTCAACATTGTGTTTCCCCACGATAGCAAACTCACGTATTTACACACATTCCTCAGTTTGAGAACCGCAGTGTTCACCCCCTCACCCCTTCCCTTGTCTCTGTGATGCCAGTAACGGTCTATGTAAGCTGCCCATCTGTATCCTAGTCACAACTCAAGGGTAACCTCGTGTCAACTTGTTGGCAGGAGTTGACGTCCTTGCTTCTTGGGATTTCAGATTAATTATTCTATCGGGTGTACGTAGAAAAGCACCAGCTAGCATTAAGGCAAATCTTTAAAAGTTTAAAGCTTTTTTTTTCTTTTTATAACGACGTTGCCTTTTCAAATATTTAAATTTTTGTTAAGCCCATAGCGTCCTTTGTGTGTACCCCTTAGCCCCTCTAAACTAAAAGTGTTTTCATTTTCGTCATTTAAAAAGGAGGATATGAACTGAATATTAGGGCCTATATTTCGTGCTAGAATTTTGGGTACTTTTGAAAATTGTAAATCGGTGATAAAATGCTAAAATGGCGAAAAGTGAATAAGAAATACCATGCTACTCCTTTTTAAAGATATTTGTAGGTCTAATATTTTTACGCTGTGCTAATACTAAGAGAAAACTTTTTTTTTTGTTCTATATGCCAAGGGAAATAACTGAAATAAAGTAAATAAACTAGTCAATCATTTTGCACAGAGTAACTTTACTTGACACTACCTTACCGGACCAGTTAAAATTAGAATTGGGCAGGTAACTGAACATAAACATTCTTATGCGACGAGTTTCCCCTGCGGTTTCGGAAAGCAGATTAAATTTAAATTAATATTTTCAAAAAAATTACATTGAATATTTCATCGTGCCTATTTTTAATAGTTAACTTCTATTCATTTTTAAATTAGTTTAATGTTAAAAAGTATCATAATCATATTATTATTGAATTATCTTTTGCATTAAATGCCCCACAAAGAAGATGCTACACTGCTACACACATACAAGGGAGAAGATGGCCTAAATAAAGGCAACGGGCGGATTTTTCTTGGTTTCGTGTTTGGTGTTCCTGTAAAACACTCTAAATAAGTAAGTTACCGGTGTTTTGCTGTGTCAGAATTTTCTGCTGTACGTGTACGCAACACGAAAACTTTTTACAATCTTCTGCTTTTTGATGAATTTTTAGCTATAAAACGAAATTACCAAATTCTCTTTTTCCAACCCGTCAGCGACTAATTGGTCTCTTGGATATTTTAGTTTTTTTTTTAGGTTGTCGGAGTGTGACACCTTCGATCAATCGACCCCCGGAAGTAAATAGGAACACGCCCAGTGTCATAGCAGTCACAGCAGTCACAGCAGTATTGATGAGACTTTGGGTTTATTGACAAATGGTGAGGCAAACCACTGCTTACCTTATGCAGCTATGAAATCATATTGCGGCTAATAGTAAATATTTATTACTACTTTAGATATTTTTTAACAACATGGAATGCTACGGCCTCTGAATAGACATATTCATTTGCCCTAGTCCGAGAGACCTAGTTTAGACTAAATTAGAAAAGAAATGCACGATTAAATTAATTAAGATTAACTATTAACTTTTTGATTAAGATTAATTTCATTAATTTATTTAGCTCAGTCTTTTTTCAGTGGTCGGCAAATCGTGGCTCTTTAGTGACCTGAGTGTGGCTCGGCCAATCGGCCACAAATCGGTTTTGATTCCGAAAACGAAGTCAAAGAAGTGATTATTCACAGAGCTGTGCGGATAACGCTCGCCGTTATTCACAGATTTCGGTCTGCCGATAACGCTAAACGTTATTCACAGAATGTGATAAATTAATTAATGAATATAAAGTACAAAGTTCGTTTATACACATCTCCTTGGTAGAGTAGTGGTCAGTATCTCAGACCGTCACCCAGCAGAAATAGGTTCGATTCCCCGGCCTCATTTTTATAAATAAAATTTAAAAACAAAATATTTAATGGTTATTTCGTAGTGTTATATTATAATAATATTCTTCCTATAACTTTCTTTTTCTGTTCACATAGTTTTATTGTTATTTTCATATAGTTTTGTTACTTATGTTACAAGTTTCAATCTATTTTGTTAGAATGTTCATTCAAGTTTCGTTAAAAAAATGTAAACAACATGGACATGC
>CAXITT010001296.1:0-18764 GCA_964033795.1 Lymnaea stagnalis | reverse complement strand
TGACAGTAGAACCCTCTCAATCCCAAGAACTAAAACTAAGACCATCGGTGAACGCTCCTTCTGCTTCCATGGGCCCACGTTCTGGAACCAGCTCCCCTTCCATATACGTCATAGTGAAACCTCGTCCATTTTCAAAAAGTCCCTTAAAACTCATCTGTTTAGGTCCGCCTATGACCTGTGATGCACCCTCCTTGCCCTACCTCATTTTCTGTTTCGGCTTAATCCTGAAGTGTCAAAGTGTCCTCTTTTTATAGCCATTTTCATTGTTTCTATAGAATAGTAGTTACTATCCTAGTGTCTCATTTTTATTTTACTTAGTTTACATGTTTTAATAATTGTAAAGCGCTTAGAGCCTTATGATAAGCGCTATATAAAAATGCCTAAATAAATAAATAAATAAATAAACCACACATTTTCGAGCCCAAAGAACCTTTGAGGCTTAGAGGCCCACAGAAGCTTGAGGCTTAAGGGCCGAAAGAAGCTCAAGGCTTAGGAGCCCTGACATAGGTTAATAACAACTAGCTAAGGAAATATTTTAAAAAATACATATTATTATTGATAAGCGAGTCTGATTTTTTAAACGTAGACAAGTCTTAATCAATTGTGTGTTGTTTTTTTAAAAATGTAGCTTACTGTTTGTATGTTAATTAAAATATATTTCGTTAACGACCAGGTGGCACTGCCGAAGGAGCACCTAATGCAAAACAGGTCAAGTCAGACAAGCAGTTGCCTGCATACTGCAATCCACCAAATCCCTGCCCCGTTGGAAAGACGGGTGAGATTTATTGCTAAATACAGCCAAAATTTGTTTAAAAAATTCTTAATTTTGAAACATTAAAAAAAAACAAAAAAACTTTTAGGTCTAAGAGAAGTTAATTGGGACATAAGCATTTGCTAGCTACGTTGCTTAACCGAATTTTCAATATAGTTGCAAAACCTTTCACCAGCATGCATTAGTAACAAGATCTGAAGTATCATTTCTCCGTTAGTTCTCTGTGTAAATTATCAAACGAGAAACCGATTCCTTGAGCTAAACCAGCCGCATGTTATCACTGCTATGTTTTGTTATTTAATATCAAGATCTCCAACTTAATGGAAAATTCAAAGCTTCAATTTAAAAAAAAAAGTTGGGATTTGATTTGTACAGATGAGAACCAGCGAGAGACTTTAATTTTAAGCGATGCGATCAATATCAGTTGAAAGAATCGTTGGAGGTTGCAACCTCAGCTACTAAGACGGAGGTTTTTAAAAAAAAAAATTTAAGAAACACATTACAGATCCGTGAGACTACGGTTGAAAGGGACATTCAGGCAAGCGAGTAACAACTAAATTATTATTTTATTTTTTTTTTTACTGTGAGGTGGGGTGAGATTTTCCGGAATGAAAATCTCAGGCACTGAAGACGGAAATCTGAGAACATTGCGTGAGATTTTGAAATGAAATGAAGCAATAAAGAAAAGAAATAATCCTCGTTGAAACAATCACGGTTTTCTGTTTTAAAAAAATGAGTTGGGCACCAATGAACTTAATGTTCATCCCGATGGGAAAACAGGAAGTGGGTAAAAATTGGGATGCAATTGACCGCACAAAAAATAACAAACGGACAGAGCAGCCTTAAAAAAAGTCATACGACATCAAGTGAATTTAACTCTCGACTGCCTTTTTCCGAGTATTGCCCTGACTTTGATTAGCTTTCAAAATAATTGCCATCCCTGCCTCTCACTGGCGCGTGGCCTTTTCTAATTGCTGAACCTTTTTCACCCGCCTCTCTCTTAAAGCAGCAAAAGACAACTGCGTGGAGAACTTCGTCAACAGCGCGGACAACAACCAGAAGCTTCTATCCCAGCAGGACTGCCCGTGCGACACAGAGCACATGTTCACCTGTCCAGCGGGCAGCCAGACCGTGTCCTCCAAGGGCACCAGCGGGAGCCAGCAGATGGCGCTCAACAAAGTCATAGACGAGCTGTCCAAGATGGAGCACAATGGTGAAAGTTTGGTGAGTTTTTGTTGTTGTTGTTTTTGATCAAAGTATTTCTTGATGACAGTGGCGTACGTATCTAGGAGGGTGCGAAGAGTTGAGGACGCTACTAACTATACTCATAGGAGATCAGAACTTCATAAAGACCCATACAATGATAGTTCTGGCTATGGCGTTTATCAAATACAAATATAAAACAGAAAAAGATTGTAAGCACTACCAGTTTTGGTTGTAAAGAAGAACAAACAAACTTAAAAAATCTTTGCCAGTAATGGCGAACATCCACGAAGAGCTGTTAGAAAACACCCACAATTTAAACATCTTCCCTGTATTCCACTAGGAGAACAACCCTAATCTGTCATCCAGCAGAAAGAGGTTGACCCTGGTTGCCAAGAAGTCGCCGCACGCTATTAAAAAACGAGTAAGTTCAGCTTACTACTACTACTAGTACTACTACTACTACTACTGCTACATGTGCATGCACTAATAGTAAACAGCACTTCTAAGTTGGCGTTACCGAAGTTAGACTTCCTGACCTACCGTATTTATGCAAATAAATGTTACCCTTAAAATATGAATCGATTCCTGAAGGATAAACAGCGGGTGTGTCCGTTAAACCAATCAGTTATTGGTGGACTGCTTAAAGAAACGCTCTGAATTTTTCATAGCAAAAAAAAAAAAATAACTATGAAAAATATTGATAGTACCAACATATTCGTAAAATTCAGCACTTAGGAGCACCATTGTCACCTCGCATCATACTGACTTGGACATCACCATCATAGAATCAACCCCGATCATGTGTCGGACCATTCCACCCTTCACTTCAAAATCCACTTTCTATCCAAAACCCCACCATGATTCCTCGTTATCTCCCCCCCCCCCCTGACAGGTTTTCGCTCCTCAACATCTATAGCTCCTCAACCATAGTATCCTTGAGTTATTCTTATTTTAATGAAGAAAACCAACTATCGTGATAAGAATAACAGAATAACAATGATAAGTAAATATGCAGTGGATGTAATCGTACCAATATACACTAGCGTTAGCAAAATCCCCCCCCCCAACCCACACGCGCAAGCAAATAAAAAAAAAATCACACTATTGAGCATTCGTGTTGGCAAACTTTGACGTTCTTAGATGTTTAAGGAGATGGGGGTGGGGGGTGGGAGGGGGGGCGCGACCGGTCTGTCACGTCAGTCTTGGTTCCTCAGCAACAAATCTCGCGAAGGGGAGGCAATCTATGGAACAGCAACATCAGAATTCCCTAAGGGGGTGCTCGACAAGCTCTTGGAATGTAAAGCTAAAATTGGATTCGGAGTGGAGGGGGGTGGGTGGGGGGGGTCTTGAGATTGTAATGTTTAAATATTATTTTCACAAAGTGAAATACGAGGAAAGTGGCAGAGGGGTCGTCGTAAAAATGGCGTCGTATTGAATATCAGCTTTATGACGTTTCTGTACGCTAGTATGTACAAGCTGTGCATAAATTACAAGTAAAGAAAATGAAGGGGGAAAAAATGCGCAACGGAGATTTTTAGAATTGTTGGTAAAAGTTTGTAAAAAAATTACAAATAAACCTTTCATAGGGTTATAGGAAAGGAATTTTTCAGAAGCGCTTTGCTAGAATGCGAAGATAATATCCCGCGGGTGTTTTTGTAATGCAATCTTTGGTAGATTCACAACAAAGTGGGCTGAATTGAGAGGTGATTCAAAACTGACAAAATTAAGTCTCAGTGGTATACTAATTTAAAGACAAGAGAGTCTATAACCACTGAAGACGATCTTCAACCTATTTAGACTTTTGTAAAAAATTAATAAAAAATTAAAAAAAAAGATTCGTCATTTAAACTCATTTTGTTAAATTTCTATTTGAAAAAAAAAAGCGAATATTTTTGCTCAACGTAAGGATCATTGATCAAACGTAATGTACGTTCTGGACAACTAACGTTTTATAATTTAAAAAAAAACAACAACAACCCCAACAGTTTAGACAGGCGACACATGTTAATACAAAATTTAATACAAAGGTTCCTACTCTTACGAATTCTGCATTACATATTTAGAGTTTCAATCTGGCACACTTTACAAGGAATTTAGAGTTTCAATCTGGCACACTTTACAAGGAATTTAAATTTAAAAAATAAAGTTTATAAATTTATATGTTGAAAAAAGCAACAAAAAAAAAATAAAATAAATAAATAAAAAATAAAAAATAAAATAAAATTTAAAAAAATAAAAAATAAAAATAAAATACAAAACTCAATAAAATTTCCGTTCAATTAATTTGCTTACCATAATTAAATCAACAGAATACGCCACTGATAATGCTTTAAAAAAATGTTTAGTGCCGAGCATTCTCGGGTTTGAGAGTATTATTTTATTGTTGCAGTCTGAGATGTCCGACCACGGCAACCCATTCCTACAAGGTGAACAGATGGACATCGCTGCCAAGAAAGACCCACTCTTGGCCAAAAACGCCATGCACAATTGGCGCCTCAACCACCATTAAATGTTTTATTTGTCTATTGAAATATTGTTGATCAAGTTTTAACACTTAGTATAAGGATACTTGGTTTTTTTTTTTTTTTTTGGGGGGGGGGGGGGGGTTAGTTTTTGTCTTAATTTTTGTAGCTAAACGAGGCGATGTTGAGGTTTCGTAGTGGGAAAACTTATGCGTTCTTAGAGAAGCACATGTTTTAAACATTGGCATAAAGAAGAATTGGAACTTCTCATGATGTCATTAAATTTAAATGAAAAGAATAATACATTTTTTTTCCTTCACGTATAATAGTAAAATATTGGCTGTGTTTGTAACAAGCGGTAGATACAAAGAAATCTTAGTGTTTATTTCGAACATACTTGTTTACATATATAGATCTATACAAAATTATTGTTTAAATTTATGTGAAGGTTGTGAGTTTATATACAAATTTGTTTTGAGCAATTTATATACAACCCTACTTTTAAATAAACTTTTAAATTTAAGTAAGATATATTTAAATGATCATACATTATTCATTTTAATTATAAAAATTAGGCAAGCAAACGATATTTATATTGCAGTTACAACAAAAAAATATATTAAAGAAGAAATATTAAATGAAAAAGACGAAATAAAATTGTTGACATAACTGTAAATTTTTATCATATCAAAGTTTTCCACGCTAGTTTAAGATTTTTTTTTTTTAAAACCATTGTTGTATCTTGTTGCCTGTTGTCATGGTGAAGAGATGATTATTGCCACAATGAGATAGCATTTACTTTGTGTTGTCCAGATTTTTCGTTATTGCCATGTTGCAACAGCCGAGAACATTTATTTAATTTCTTCGCTCAACACGAAAAAAAAAATTATATATATAAAAAAAATCATTTGTAGATAGACTAATATATTTAGTAGGCATTCATTAGCTTTGTTGAAAATCTGTTTTTTTATATTTTTTTTATTTTAAAAGCCACATCTTTGATATTTGATAACATAATTCAATAACTCTTATCATTTAGTTTCGGACAATTAGGTTTCCACAGCTAAAAATAATCGTTTGATCAGCCAATTTTTGAAGTCAACACGTTTACAAAATGAGTAAATTTAATTTAATTTTTTTTTGAAAAATTCCTTGTTGTTACAGAATAATAAAAAATCTCGGACAACTGTTATAAAAATCATATACTTTTTTTTCTTCTTCTGTTTTTTTTTTATAAAGTTTTGATTCTGGCCATAAGAAATGGCCTTCTTCTTATCATGGATTGTTTTCTTCCGTTGTTCTTCCCGTCTTGTTTACAATTTAATTTAATTTAATTTATTTCCTGATGTATATAATGATTTTTCTTATTATTTCTGTTGTTCACTTTACTGTGATATCAGCCCGTCACTATGCTGTTAAGTATGAATCAAAACGGTTGCGCCCCAGTGTGCCCCCCCCCCAAAAAAAAACGTGCACGCCGGGTGCGCAACCTTGGTATCTTCCCACTTGCACAAAACAGGTGCGATCGCCGCGGTCTCGCTACTTAAATCTGTACTATACACGTTTGATGTTGTCCCAAAGATACATTTATGAATAAACAAAAGCCAAAGCCCACCCAGCACGTTTTTTAAGGTTTATATGTGTCTAACTGAACCTAAATAATTACCGTCAAGAGCTGAGCTTGCACGTGTTTTAAACTCCGGCTTTGTTCTTTATTTTCCATTTTTTTTCTTCTTCTTTTGCATGTCTCTCTTCTGGAGGAAATAAATAATTTCAGCAGTCTTGTTAATTTTTTTAGCAGATTTCGGCGCTTATTCATAATTTATAAACTCATTTTAGCGCACGTTCAACGCTGGAAAAGTGAAAATTCTCAAACGTCATTGCTAGTTTCAAGATCCGACCTCTTTGATTGGGGATTGTTGAATGAAAAAAACATACAAAACTCTAGTGATTAAAAATACTTTCTAATGTTCGCGTGCATTCTCGATTCGATTCGTTTTGAAAACTTAAACATCAATAAATATCTTACTCTCAGAATAAAAAAATAAATAATTAAAAATCGATTCTACATGACGCACGTTGCATGTATTCCAATACTTTTATTGATCATCATGTGACCAACTTTCTCCTGACGCATGACTCATCCTGTTGTTCTCTGTTTAGCCGTGCCGTATACATGTCCTGATTTCAACCTTTGAGTTTTATTTTTTGGTGCAGTTGTATGATCGGCAATATGTCTTCTATTGCATTTTTTTTTCCTTTTCAGGAGAAAACATAGATTCCAATTTTCTCGGATCTCACAATGTATCATAGCTTTGTTTCTTTTGTCAATTCCATTTTTTTAAAATGTTCGTGTTTATGTGTTTAAAAAAAAAAAAAAAACCTCTCTGACCCAGACTTTTCTTTCTTGCTGTTGAAAATTTTGTTTCGTTTAAATATAAATACATTTTTTTGTTTGCAGCTTTGATAGAAGTTTGTAGCTCTTTTCGAGGGAAAATTGGGGAAGTTGGGGGGGGGGAGGGGGAGGGGGGGGAACCCACTCAGAATTCACCATGTTTAATTCACACAGATATTTCTTTATGTTGGTGGAAGGTTGTGCAATGCAAAATAACTCCGTAAAAAGAGATAATAATAGACGAGTTTATTTATAGTTCACAATCACGTGATCTCATTTTAAGTCAGGCAACACATCCATTTTTTTTTAAAATTCTCGTGGGACAAAAATAAAAAGTCCCTCACATTAGAAAAAAAAAAAAAGTTGAAATATTCCAAGAGTAGTTCACTCACGTCAACAAATACACGACATGTGTAGACTATCAAGTGGTCAGCAATAATTATCTAAGGCTGCAAGGAGTATGATTAGTGTGAAGTTTGCCTTGTTTTGTTGCAAAAGCCACGAATTATACAGTCAGTTATTTAGTAGTGCTTTATTTGGGGGATTCAAATAGTTGAACGGCAGGTTGGCCGCCCTAAGGACCGTTTCGTTCGTCAGGTTGGCCGCCCTAAGGACCGTTTCATTATATTGGACATGCGATACACCGAAAGATGGTTCACACATTCATGCAGAGGAAACCGGCTGAATCTCATCACCGAGTAAATGCGCGTTTGCCGATTCGACAGAATTTGCACCAACTTGTCTTGGCACCCTAATGGGGCGAAGCAGTAGTGTGCCCCACTCTAAAAGGCTCACCCATAAACCTTCAGATCACACAGTTGAACCGCAGATTTGGACAACACAGCTAGACCGCAGAGTTAAACCGCAGAGTTGGGCCTGGACCACACAGAAGAACGGAACATTTGTACTGCACAGTTGGATCTCACAGCCGGACGACACAGTCGGACCGCACAGTCCGATCACACAATCGGACCACACAGTCGGTTCGTACAGTGAGACCACATAGTCGGACCGCACAGTGAGACCACAAAGTGGGACCGCACAGTCAGACCACACAGTTGGACCGCACAGTCGGATCACACAATGGGACCACACAATTGGACCACATAATGTTACCCGCATTTTTAACACTAAAAAAAACCAAATATGTAACAAAACAAAACATCACAGACCGTGATCTTCCACCAAATTCATCTCACAGGCTACCCCCCCCCCCAAACCACACCCCGGGGCCAAAAACATCACAACACTAAATAATACAATAAATAAAAAATTAATCCTCTCAGACTTATACCCCCCAGTCTATAGATACGCCCTTGTGTCTCATCATCTTTTGCCTTTGTATTCTCGTAGTGAAGCTCCACTTCTGCGTCTCTGCTTGTGTGGAGCACTGGGTCAGTATGACAGACCTGGTCCTGGTGTCGGCCTGCAGGCATTGACCCGTCTTCTCACCGACAAATCGTCTTTTCTGAAATAACAACAAACGGGTTTAGCCTATTAATACTCAGCCCGGTGGCGTAACTTGGGGGGTTGAAAATGGAGAAAGTGGTGTTTGGGGGGGGGTGTTGCTTCATGATGCAACATTTTAAAGAAATGAATTAAAAACAATAAATCACAGTTAATAAAAGAGGCAGTTCGTTCTCCGCCACAATCTGCTCTCGAGATCTTGGGAAAGAGATCAGGTACCACTCATCTAGTTGACGCCATCATTGATGACGTGTGCAAGAGCGGTGAACTAGGAGGCCGGGTGACAGTGCAGTGGATCCCAGGTCACGTCAACGTCAGTGGCCATGAGAAACCGAACATTCTGGCGAAAACCGGGGCTGTCCAGCCTCAGCCAGAAGTACCAATTACCTATTTGGTAATTAAGAACTGGCTGGCAGACCATTTCAGGACGAAGTGGTAGAGGCTCTGGGCAGACGACACGACCGTGAGAGGCGTCTTTTGAAATTTGCCTTCTCCTATCAAACAAGACCCATGGTGGGGGTTAGACTGCAGACAGCAGAGTCTCGTGGCGCAGATGCGCAGAGTACTGCCCCATAGGCACATACTTCTGGAGGCTAGATCACAAAAGGGACCCTTCCTGCCTGCATTGCAGTCTGGTCCCGGAGACATTAGCGCACCTATTGATCGCTGTCACTCACTAGATGTTCCGGGGGAAGCCAGAGTGGTTGGAGAGCCCAACTTGAGGAAAATGTTGTATGGCTCAGCTCATCAGATGAAGCTGGTAGCTAATGTACTAGCCGGGGTCATAAGAGAGTAATCTCAGACCCTCGCCAGAATATGTGGGTAAGTTAGTTCTCCGCCACACAAAGAAAATCTCAACATTTCCGAAAGTTTTACACAATTTTCCAGGCTGACCTGACCAATGACAATAAAACCCGACATTTTACAGTATTCGATGTTGCTTTGTACAATCACGAAAGACTTGAGGAGCTGGAAGACCCATGAAATGCCTTAAAAATGATCCTAGCCTGAATTTAGAGCATGACACATGAGGCAAAAACTGAGAGCATTAGAGCAGCTTGAGGTAATGATAAATGACATTGCCATAGCCTTTCCCGAATTATGTAACACACGCCGCTATGGGAGAGCGTGAGAAAAATAACAAACGCAACGAAGGTATCGACCGAAAGTCTGCATCGTGGGAAGAGGAGAAGTACAATAGAAAAGGATACATTGATAAGAAATAGACAATACAAATTTGGTGATAGGAAGTTTGTGCCAATTTGACAAAGGCAACCTTGTATTTGACCAGGAGGTAAGTTTAAGGATGTAGCAACGAGCCGGGAGGACATTTGAGGCAGAGGTAGCATCAAGCAAAGAAGACATTTGAGGCTGAGGTAGCAGCGAGCAAGGAGGACAGTTGAGGAAGAGTTTGTGATTTAATTGTATGCGTATTGGGGTTGAGTTAGAGGTGAATTTCAAACTAGGTAAGTAGGTACAGAAAAGGGGGGGTGGGGGAGATTCAAAGGCAAGAAAGGGAAATGTGTATCAGATAAGGGATATGGAGGATGGGGCAGCTGTCAAGGGTATGAGAATCCCTGAGTTGGTTTGAAATGGTTGTCACCGTGCGTTGTGAGTGTTGAGGATATTGATGTGGTTGTACGTGATGTGGTTGTACGTGACGTGGTTGATAGTGATGTAGTTGATAGCGATGAGGTTGATAGTGATGTGGTTGATAGTGATGTGGATGTAAGTGATGTGGTTGATAGTGATGTAGTTGATAGCGATGAGGTTGATAGCGATGAGGTTGATAGCGATGTGGTTGATAGCGATGTGGTTGATAGCGATGTGGTTGATGGTGATGTTGTTGATAGTTTTGTGGTTGATAGTTATGTGGTTGATAGCGATGTGGTTGATAACGATGTGGTTGATAGTTATATGGTTGATAGTTATGTGGTTGATAGTTATGTGGTTGATAGTGATGTGGTTGATATTCATGTGGTTGATAGTGATGTGGTTGATAGTGATGTGGTTGATAGTGATGTGTTGATAGTGATGTGTTGATAGTGATGTGGTTGATGGTGATGTGTTGATAGTGATGTGGTTGATGGTGATGTGTTGATAGGGATTTGGTTGATAGTGATGTGGTTAATAGTGATCTGGTTGATAGTGATGTGGTTGATAGTGATGTGGTTGATGGTGATGTGGTTGATATTGACGGGGTTGATAGTGATGTGGTAATAGTGATGTGGTTGATAGAGATGTAGTTAATAGGGATGTGGTTGAAAGGGAAAGCATTATAAAGAAGTGTTTTGAAGGAGGGTGGGTTGACTTGGAGTTGATTTTGAGTTGAGAGTCAGTACACAAGAGCTCACATTTTTTTCAGGCCAAGTCCTGGGCGTAGCCTAGTAGTTGATGTACAGTGGACAGAAGTGTACGGCTAGTGGAAGCTAGTTCAGGCCTAGTCCTGGGATTAGCCTAGTAGTTGATGTACTGTGGACAGAAGTGTACGGCTAGTGGAAGCTTATTTCAGGCCTAGTCCTGGGATTAGCCAAATAGTTGATGTACTGTGGACAGAAGTGTACGGCTAGTGGAAGCTAGTTCAGGCCTAGTCCTGGGATTAGCCAAGTAGTTGATGTACAGTGGACAGAATTGTGCGGCTAGTGGAAGCTAGTTCAGGCCTAGTCCTGGGATTAGCCAAGTAGTTGATGTACAGTGGACAGAATTGTGCGGCTAGTGGAAGCTAGTTCAGGCCTAGTCCTAGGATTAGCCTAGTAGTTGATGTACAGTGGACAGAAGTGTACGGCTAGTGGAAGCTAGTTCAGGCCTAGTCCTGGGATTAGCCAAGTAGTTGATGTACAGTGTGACAGAATTGTGCGGCTAGTGGAAGCTCGTTCAGGCCTAGTCCTTGGAGTGGGAACTTGAAAATGCCTCAGTCGAGGCTGGTCTTGATTTAAATGAAGGGAAGACAAAATATATGATAATGTCACGAAACAAACACGCTGATGACGACATCAATATAAAAAACCATACATTTGAGAGAGTGGTTACATTGAAATGTCTAGGGGCGACTATAAACGAGCACAATGAAATAATGTCGGAGGTGAAAGAAAGGATAACAGCAGCCAACTGTTCCTATTTCAGCCCACGAAAGCTACTGGGAAGCAAAAACCTCTCAAGGGGAACAAAGAAGACAATATGCACCACTATCATAAGACCAGTAGTATTTAAGCTTGTGAGACTTGGTACCTTACCAGAAAAGCAGAGAACCTGCTCAATACATCGGAGAGGAAAATCCCCAAAGAATATATGGCCCAGTGATAGAAAATGATGTCTGGAGGATCCTTACAAACCAAGAGCTATACCAACTTTACAAAGACCCACCCTGCTTAAAAGACAGAGTCCCTGCCATATTCACTGCAAAATTATTGTTTTCGTTTATGATATGTCTCAGAGTTTGAATTAAATTACAAAAGTGAAGGTAAATTTAAAATAATTTTTAGGTCTCATAATTGTTAAAATGAGCATATTCCAATAAACAGTTTCCGGCGGAGGCCCCCTGACCCCTCTTTAGCTGAAAGGTACCCCCACCCTCCCAAACCCTCCTTGGGTGTGTCCCGGTTCTTCCAGTTCATCGTTTGGTCACCCTAGTTTAGACAACCGTGTCAGAAATATTTGGAGGGGTTGCGACCTTGAACCCAGTATTTTGACACCAGCCTAAATGATCAGATACACAATGATTATATTTAAAGGATCGTAGTAGGTAAACACAAACTACTGACCTCATCGTATCGCCACAGTATATCAATAGTTCCTAATGTTCGTCCTAGATGAAATGTGCCAATCGTTTTCTTCTCCACACCGCGGAAGAGTTCTGTTTTAATCCCCATGACCCTCTCCCCTGAGACGAGTTTTCCCTGGGAGGTCAGCTGCCATTGCTGGGATGACGCAACGATGACAACAAATTTTTGATCAGTTTAGTGAATTCGGGGAGTTTATAGATTTTATAGCAATGTGTCTTAAAAAAAATATTAATCAAAATTTGAGACTGACGTGGAAAGTAAAATACACATAAGTAAATATTAAATTTGGCATTTCAGAGGTTTAAAAAATCTACGTGCGAATATCTTACGATATTTGATTTAAATAATTCTGTCAATTTTTTATCTTCTGCCACGGTAAAATCACCCTTAACAAATTTTAGAAATTGAAATGACTATAAATTAGAAAATTTCACGTACAAGGCATTTAACACTAATTAAAGCCTAGTTTTAAAATAAGACAGACAAATTATAAGAATATTTATCAAATAAGAGTCAATAGTTTTGGAAGTATTCGAAAATTTGGCAACGTCACCAACCTGGAAATAAGTGTCTCGACATGACGCAATCGCAACACGGCCCTCCTCCTGACGATCTATGCACAAGTTTTCAGAAAGACTCCGAATCTGTTTAAGAGCATTGTAGAACTTATAAATAAGGAATTTTTTTGGGGGGTGGGGGGCTGTTAAAGTATCATGACGATTAAACATTGGTGGTAACACAAAGTAACACACTTTGGGTGATTTTTGTATTTCTGAATGCCATCCTGCCTGTGACATTATATAAATGTAAACATACGTTTTGAGGAGTAAAGTCTTGCCACAATGGGCGCAGAGAAATTGCCCCATGGGCTTTACTAACAAATAACTCAATTAGATTCTGTCATTAAAGTATTACATGTCATGAAAGTGTTTTCCAAACAATTACATTTTTTTTTAAATATATAAAAAAAAAATCAATAAAAAAAATCATTTGGATGCAATCAGTGTATTTGAAACACCTGGTATTGTTATATCACCGTGTCATTTAGGACACACTGTCACTGAAATGTGTCAGCATCACTGTTACTAACAAAAATACTCTCTAAAAAACGTAACACGCAAATACAAGAAAAACATAATTTTAGTACACCATAATTAATTGAGCTTGCACTTAATTTATTCAAAGATAGTGAGCAATTATTGTGTTACTTTTGTTGCTGTAGTTTTTGTGTGTGTTTTGTTCTGTACTAAATGTAACAAGAATACCACATCGGCTACCTCGCCAGAGTAGATGCTCGTGACGTCCATATCCTGCTTAAGTTCGGGGAAGACGTTCATCAGGTACCACGCGAAACTTTGGCACTCCAGGGACTTTCTCAGACGACGTCTGTCGCTGACGTCACCGTAGTTTGGCTGGAATAGAGCGCACCCAAATCCCATCTAAATTCGAATTCTCAGAAGTCAATTACGAAAGTTAAACTCACGAATATTGGGACAGTGCATTGAGTATCGATGTCAGAAGGTATTACATTACATGATAGTGAAATGAAAGCTCACAACAATAGTGATGTTAACACGTTTTATCACTTTAAAAGAACTTAAAAAAAAGAAACCTTAAGTAGCACTTAAAAAAAACCCAACTAAAGTAGCACTTTAAAAAACAACAACTAAAGTAGCACTTTAAAAAACAACAACTAAAGTAGCACTTTAAAAACAACTAAAGTAGCACTTTTTTTTCTTCAAAAATCAAGTATTACATCAAATCACACTATTCTCAGAACAAGTTAGAGTGTCTGGCATTATGTCCAGTTTAAATTCCACGGTTCGCACCATTTGGCACGATGGAGTGCCAGCGATGAAAGAGAGAGCAGAGATGGTAAGAGGCAATAGCTTGTTGTGGTTTAAAATTTAAGAACGATGCTCTTATTTTTAAAGTGGACATCTTGCTTGTGCGTACATATTTTTTCAAATTATAGAAGGGTTTTCTAATCTTCACACAAACACCAGGCCCCCCCCCCCAACACACCCTTCTCGAGTCATATAATAATAAAACACACACGAATTAGTAAGTAAGAAATATACACCATGTAGCGAAACACCTGAAGAAAGACAATGCGAAAAAGTGAATATTTTTTTGTTTGCTACAACCTGAACAGAGACCTCTCCATATAACACTAGAACCACTAAAATGGTTTGATCTGCAATAAATGCTTATTTTCTCTGTAATATCTGTGTGACAGTTCAAATTGCATTCCTATTTTTCATGTACATTGATAGTGGTCACCTTATTTTATACATTTTTCTCTTGGCACGTATGTGTGGCTGTCAAGCTGTGTTCAATAGTGGCGCGCTAAATAAAATTCTAAGAAGTTAGTACTGATTGGGATGCTTATAAAGTGCATTACTTCAATGCATGTTTTGTCAAGTAACTTTAGGAGATGGAAAATTCACGCATTGCCTCCGCCATTGTTCGGTGGTTATTTCTAGTTTGATACGTTTTCATTTTGTCAAGAAAATATGAAAATAAGAGCAATAGCCTCGTTTGTTCTAAAGCTTTTTAATACATATGTCCTCAACATCCAGCAGATGTATTGATTGTATCTGGTTTTTTTTAGCCGCCACACACATCTTTAACCTCTTCAACCTTTACTTTAACCTTAACTTAAACTTAACTTAAACTATCACTTCAACCTTCATTTCAACCTTCACTTCAAATATCACCTCAACTATCATCTCAACCTTCACCGCAACTTCACTTCAGCCTTCACTTCAGCCTTCACTTCAACCTTCACTTCAACGTTCACTTCCAGCCTTTACTTCGACTATCACCTCAACATTCACTTCATCTTCACTTCAAACTTCACTTTAACCTTCACTTCAGCTATCAACCCAACCTTCACCTCAAACTTCATGTCAACCTTCACTTCACCCTTTTCTTCAACCTTCACTTCAACTATCACTTCAACCTTCACTTCAACCTTCACTTCCACTATCAACTCAACCTTCATCTCAAACTTCACTTCAACATGCACTTCAACCTTCACTTCAACTATCACTTCAACCTTCACTTCAACCTTCACTTCAACCTTCACTTCAACCTTCACTTCAACCTTCACTTCAACCTTCACTTCAACCTTCACTTCAACCTTCACTTCAACCTTCACTTCAACCTTCACTTCAACTATGACCTCAACATTCACTTCAACTTTCACTTCCATATTTAGCAATAAAAGCGAAGCCTCACGATGTAAAATAATTGTCGCCAGAGGTCACACGCGACTGGTGCAGAGAGATCAGTTCGGTCTCCTCTATGGGTGACATATGCCTCTTTATGAGGTTGTCATTGACATATAATATGCTCTAGCGGCCTCTTTATGAATTGGTCTCAGTTACTATTGAAATATCGACAAGTCGTGCATCAAGCGGATATTAAATTCATTGCATCAATAAATACGCTCAATGCCTGGCTCAATGTTACCGGTAATTGGCACGTGCGTGATCGTTTTAATGTCTATCAATCACATTACGAACCAGAACAGATGGGCATCGAGGATATATTTTTTTTATTTTACGAACGTTTCTCCTTTAGGATCACACTGAAAGGTCACAAGTTCCAACTCATGTCTGTTTTTACCTCTAAGTATTACATTGAAGTCAAAACACAATGCTTATTTGATGGCCTGTCGATCGCTATGGTAATCCGGCTTCATTGTTGCGCCTACAGTTTGTTGAGAAACATCACGTGACACAAAGAGACGCAGTCGTCTGGTTGCACGTGCTGTGATTCGTCAAAACAACATTAACAACAACAACAACAACAACCCAACAATATAAAAGGCAAAACAACTCAAAGCTGATGAAAGACGACGTGGCTACACACAAAGTAAAAAAAAAATCTTCGAGAAAGAAGACGGACTACCAGCAAGCTCGTAGACAATCTACCAATCCATGCTTACGTACAAGGTTGTAGGCCAGTCTCTCGTAGAAGAAGTGCTTGTACTGGTCCATCCACACTTCGGCCACCCTCACGGCGTTCTTGTAGTTGAGGTTGATCCCGACCAGGGTCGGGTTCTTGGTGCGGAATATGTGACCCACGTGCGAGCAGGAGATGAGCAGAATGGATCCACCACACATCCACGTCTGAAAGAGTGTGGACCGTTTGTGAGGTCTTTAATTATAAGTAAAGATTATGTCTTTTCAAACGTATATTCACTAACACTAAATATTCGTAATATTCTACGTTTTTCGTGACTTCTCTCTCTATTTTTTTCGGTTTCGATGCTGGTCCGATGGTTCTCAAATTTATAAAGTAATATTTTATAATTACTACACACAATTTAAAGAGTTTAGCTGTTAATTAGATGAGACCACTTAAATTGTAACCGTACAAAATGCTTTATTTTAATTCCCCCTAATATATAATGATTTAATTTTGTGGCCGTGAACTTCAGAACAACCGGCACCGAACAATTTCCAGAACTTTATCGAGCTATAGAAATAACATGTCACCAAGTCTTGAGGGTACAATCTTTCGCTCAAGTTTGTGACAGACTCCTGTTTATTATTTTATTTTAAAAACACAAATTTGACAAAATATCAAATTTTGAATACAATCATTAAAAAAAAAAAATGAACAGGTCATTCATGACCTTGAAAGACATTTCCAGATTTTCTCCTCCCCAGAAGTCAAGGCCGTCGTCGTATTTGCCCAACTTGGCGAACCAGTCACGTGACACGGCGTAGAGACCTCCGGGCATTGTGGGTGACCTGCGGACGTGAGGAGCATGGAGATGGTTATGTTGATACGGGTTGCCATGGAGATGGTTTTATCGTTAGCTTTAGAGCCCCACAGTCCCAAGTAGGGTCCGTCCAAGGGTCAGTGATCCGGACAAAGACCTCGAACAATGGTTCTAAAGCTTTTTTTTTGAAATGGTGCACCCAGTGTACCCCCTTAAAAATATGGTCATAAATGTAATGAAACTGCGGTGTGTATTTTGATAAGTCGGGCTTTTGCAGCAGCCTGCAGTCTGTAAACAAAAGTTTTTTTTTCTGTAAAAGTTTGTGTTGCTACATTGATCTGTACTTCTGAAACTAACTACTGTACCATTTACTGCTCTATATCGTTCACGGTTTAAGAAACGCTGACCCTAGGATATTGTGTCAAGACTATAAAACTAGCCAACGGTTTAATAGGATGGCGAAATTAATGATGGATTAACGTCTCCTCCATGCGAATGTGTAGTAAATGTATTTTCTTTTAAACTCTTTTTTTATGTTATGTAATCAAAAGAGCTGAGCATGTTAAAAATAACTCAGTTCTGTTATCAAAGATGTATAAGAGCGAACTCTTTTTCTCTTTTTTTCTCCCTATAAATCAGGCCTGCACAACTCAAAATGTAAGGCGGGGAGTAATACATTATGAAAAACTTGTGCGGGTCAAAAGAAAATAGGTCAGGGGGAAAGCTATTAAGAAAATAATAAGAATAAAGAAATTTTCGTTACCTCGCGGGCCACAAAGGGGGTGCTGGCCCGCGGGCCGTATGTTGTGCAGGCCTGCTATAAATGATTAAAATGCTAAAAAAATAAAAAAAATAAAAAACAACAAATCAAGTATAGCGTGGTCTTTCCTTTTGTCAACACATAAAGAAACCAATTTGGAGGGTAGAGGAAGCTATCAACTTACATGAAGAAATCCTTTTGGGTGATAAGGAAGCTATCAACTTACATGAAGAAATCCACTTGGGTGATAAGGAAGCTATCAACTTACATGAAGAAATCCACTTGGGCGATAAGCAAGCTATCAACTTACATGAAGAAATCTATTTGGGTGGTATGGGAGCTATCAACTTACGGCCAATTGTTACCCTGAAATGTTCCATTCAACTTTCGGTCGTAGAGCCAGTTAAAGGTCAAGGAGTTCAAGGTCAGCCCACCAACCAACCTCGCCGCTTTGCTCATCCCCACGGAGAACGATCGCGGGTTGATGTATTCTATGGTGGGGAAGGTGACGGTCCTGGTGTCGTTGTGGATGGGCTCAAGGAGCGGCTCGATCCAGCCTAAGAAAAGAAAACAATAAAACACCTATAGACATGTCAGTAACATTACTTAACGGAATGAAACACTTGCCATGTCCCTTTTATCAAATTTGAGACAATCATAAATTCATTGCGCAATATTTCTGTTCTTAGTATAACTTATTTATTAAATCCATTATTTTAACCTCGATTTTGTTTGTGGCTGGCTGGGTGGCAAAAACCTTCGGACGGCCAATTAACCCACTTCCAGTCAACCTATCACGCTGAATCTCGGCACATGGTTTCGTTGCCGATGCAATAGATTCTTTCAAATTTTCAGCCCCACTCCAAACCCCCAACACCAAAAAATCAGAATTTGTTCCGTTTTTCAAAGGGAACGGGAAGGGAAATTCCCGATAACTGCGCTAAATAAGATATTTAACAAAGAAGTATCAAAAGTGCGTTTGGTGCGTTATATTTCATTTATTTACTATTATTTTATTTTTGAAAGGGTTGGTGAAATAAATGTGAGGTGTAGAAGCGGGTGGGTCATTAGTATCTTAATGTAAGTTCAGGGGCGTGGAAAACATGTGCCATTGCGAGCCTTGGAAGGGGGGGGTTTCTAATAAAGTGCCTTATTTGAATGCATGTTTTGTCAAATTTACGG
>CAXITT010001295.1:60404-71832 GCA_964033795.1 Lymnaea stagnalis | reverse complement strand
TTTTTAAAATTTTCACCCCTCCCCCCCCCCCCCCCCCCCCCCCCCCCAAAAAAAAAAATAAAATCAATCAGTTTTTCCTTATGAAATTCTTACAAAGTATTTATGGAGAAAACTTTGTTTTTAAGGGTTGCTTAATTTCCTGTTGAGCTCCAACACTTAATCTGATGATCAACTTCATTCTAGTCTCACATTGACGGCGTAGGCATTTTATCATCTGATATTTTCAATGAACGTAACAAATAACCAGTATGAGGAAATTACCCTCCCCTCCCCCCCCCCCTTTCCACTCAAGCTTTGCTCTATCATTGCCACACAAAATACGTTAGGAAAATATATGTAACGTTTTATAAAAAAGATATTGCCAAAGTAAGAAGATCTCTGTGTTCATTCATAGACTCGCACATTCGAATAAATAGATGGACACGCGGACAGATGGACAGACGGACAGACGGACAGATGGACAGACGGACGGACGGACAGATGGAAAGACGGACAGACGGACAGACCAGACGGACAGAGCGACAGACGGACATATGGACTGATGGACAGGCGGACAGATGGACAGATGGACACACGGACAGATGGACTGATGGACAGAGGGTCAGATGGATAGAGGGATAGAGGGATAGAGGGACAGATGGACAGACGGATATAACTTGAGGTTATTTGGATACGATGTCCGAGTTTTAATTTTTAAACATTTTCTTTAGCTTTCTCTCTTTGGGTATCTTTTAAGCTTAAGTTTGTCCCTCGACAGAGTTGAGCTTTTGATTATAGGTGATAAATGTAATGATCTTTTTTGATGTTTCATTGCCAAAATGGATTTCACAACTGTCTAGATCCTAGAGGGCGGAGTGTTGCGATAATGAATATATTGATAAGTTGTTCGCGGTGACGAGAGTATCACGAGGAAACAATCAAGCAGATATGACGTCATGGGAACCGGGGATCCTCAGATCTCAACTCTTTGAAAAGAACTGAAAAAGGAAAAAAAACATCACTGACTTAAGGGCATAAGGTGAACCCTTGCACTGTATGTGCTGTATACCCACCCCTGCCCCTTTGTCACAATTGGGTCATCTGTTTGCATCCACCCCTGTTCCGGGCGTATTGATTGCTTTACCCCGGGCAGTGTATAGTAACACATTCTGAAACCCATCTCACTTCACTTTCAGTAAACTTTTTTTTTTTTTAAATCTTTTGTTTCCAAGAAATCTTTTGTTAAATTCTTATTTCACGAATGTGTTCCCTATAGTCTGAATATCGGTTTTCATAAACTCAAATGGATGTCATGGCTACTGATGTGTCCACCATCTGTGATTGTTGGACCTGACTTGTTTTGTTCAATCGTTCACTAAATTCACTCAGAGACAAGCTTTGTTTGAGACCTGTTTGTGGCCAGGCTCCGTTCTAAACAGTGTTTCCCGAAATGACTACGGCTTTGACACAATATTTAGACAAAGAATTAAAAATCAATTTTAAAACCTTTTTTTTTTTTTTAAATTTTTGGAAAAGAAAAAAAACAGAAGCGTTGTGGGGTTTAAGGTTTAAAGTAATGTGAGGATCCAAGGCAACCACAATTCAGATCTAATAATAAATGTAATCGTTTGGAATGGAAGTTATGTTTTCATCTAAAAGACTATGCCCTAAAATAATCGTATGGTGAGTCGCATGACTTCGGGTAAATAAAGTATTGCATTGTGACAAGATCGATGGTCTCTCAGGCGATCTCTCAGATCTTGTCTCAGATGGTCTCTCTGACGATCTCTCAGATGGTCTCTCAGATGATCTCCCAGAGGATCTCTCAGATGGTCCCCCAGATGATCTCTTAGATGATCTCTCACATGATCTCTCAGATGATCTCTCAGATGATCTCTCAGATGATCTCTCAGATGGTCTCACACATGGTCGCTCAGATGATCTCTCAGATGATCTCTCAGATGGTCTCACACATGGTCGCTCAGATGATCTCTCAGATGATCTCTCAGATGGTCTCTCAGATGGTCTCTCAAATGATCTCTCAGATGGTCTCTCGGATGGTCTCTCAGATGATCTCTCAGATGGTCTCTCAGATGGTCTCTCGGATGGTCTCTCAGATGATCTCTCAGATGATCTCTCAGATGATCTCTCAGATGATATCTCAGATGATCTCTCAGATGATCTCTCAGATGATCTCTTAGCTGATCTCTCAGATGATCTCTGAGATGATCTCTCAGATGATCTATCAGATGGTCTCTCACATGGTCTCTCAGATGATCTCTCAGATGATCTCTCAGATGATCTCTCATATGATATCTCGGATGATCTCTCAGATGATCTCTCAGATGATCTCTCAGATGATCTCTCAGATGATCGGGAAGGGTCTTAATTTTCACATACAATCTTCCACCAACATTTAACAACCCGTCTTAAAGCATGGTTACGTCATTGAGTCATGTACAGTCACCACTGTGACGAATGAATTGAATGTTTCTGGAGTACCCAAAAATCATCTTTCTTCAGCAGTCATGAATTTACCATGCACCAAAATGTCGTCCTTAAACAACTCTTTTAAAAACTGAAATCATTTACGATCTGCTTGATAACTCGATTCCCTTCTAGAAGTTTCTTGTGCGCGTCGCGTGATAGATATGCTACGATCCGATCTGTAAGACTATGCCTTCTATCAGACGACCCTCTCAGTACGACGATCCCTTCAGTCAGACAACCCTTTCAGTAAGGCGATCCCTTCTGTGGGACAACCCTTTCAGTAAGAAGACCCCCTTCTGTAAGTCGACCACTTCTGTCAGAGGACCCCTTTTGTAAGACGACCCCAGGAAGTTACAATATATGATGACTCGCTTGATGTACTTTCGTTTCTCCCCTACCCCACCCACCCCACTCCCCCTACCGTAGATTGATGTGAGGCACCCCAATTGAGAAGTACGAGCCACCAGCTCGCCCCTCTCTCTCTCCCTATGATATAATTAGTATGTCAATCGATTCATATGTCGATAATAAGTCCAATGTCAAGTGCATTAAGACGTGCGGTGTGTCGTAGCCTTAATTATTGCACACAGGTTTGAATGTGTTGTTTATTTCCAATGACAATTCGCGGGGGTGAGGGAGACAGTCAGAGAGAGAGAGAGAGAGAGAGAGAGAGAGAGAGTGAGAGAAAAAAGGAGAGATTGACAGAGAGAAAGCTAACAAAAGAAAGGGAGACAATTGGCAAGATTTTATTCTTTAGTGGCGTGACAAAGTAATTTTGATTTTAATAAATGTAACCAGATGTAAGGATGGCAATGTGTGCGTGTGTGTGTCTGTGTGTGTGTGTCTGTGTGTGTGTGTGTCTCTCTGTGTGTGTATGCATGTGCGTGTGAGTGTGTCTGTAAGTGTAAGATTTCAGTTGGAGTTATGAAAAAGGTAGAGAGAAACAGAGATGGCCAGATAGTCTGAGAGAGAGAGAGAGAGACAGATAGACCGACAGACAGACCAATAATAATAATAATAATAATAAAGTGTATTTCAAAAACACGCTTCATCCCCAAAGGCTCGAAGCGCGGTACAAGAGTAAAAAATCTATAATTTACCACATTTAAAACAAACGCAACACTACAAAAACTAATTACAAGCATACAATGTCAAAGTCTTTCAACCCATTTCAACCGTGAGCAACACAGCTAATATGCATTAAATGGAAAATATGGTAGACAATCATCCCAGAAGGTGTTTGCGAAATAAATGTGTCTTTAAATCGGTTTTAAAGGACTCCAGTGTCTGATTGTTTCTGAGATCGACTGGAATAAACAGACAGAGAGCGAAAATTTGGTTAAATTCAGTTTTAATAAGATTAATTTCATCTGATATGCAGGCATCAATAAATAACACTACTAATTAAACAACATCATCAAATGTAATATGTATTAATGGGAGGGGGGGCTGAAAAATTGACCAAACATACAATCAAATAACAAGCTTTAAACTAATCCTAATTTACGGCCCCACCCCCGAAGGCTGACAACCGCTTTCCACGCTCTCCCTGAACTGTATTGATATTCTAATAACCCAGCCGCTTTTACCCGCAGATNTGTCCTGGTTTTAAATTTGAAAAATTAAAATGTCCTGGTTTTAAATTTGAAAAATTAAAATGTCCTGGTTTTAAATTTGAAAAATTAAAATGTCCTGGTTTTAAATTTGAAAAATTAAAATGTCCTGGTTTTAAATTTGAAAAATTAAAATGTCCTGGTTTTAAATTTGAAAAATTAAAATGTCCTGGTTTTAAATTTGAAAAATTAAAATGTCCTGGTTTTAAATTTGAAAAATTAAAATGTCCTGGTTTTAAATTTGAAAAATTAAAATGTCCTGGTTTTAAATTTGAAAAATTAAAATGTCCTGGTTTTAAATTTGAAAAATTAAAATGTCCTGGTTTTAAATTTGAAAAATTAAAATGTCCTGGTTTTAAATTTGAAAAATTAAAATGTCCTGGTTTTAAATTTGAAAAATTAAAATGTCCTGGTTTTAAATTTGAAAAATTAAAATGTCCTGGTTTTAAATTTGAAAAATTAAAATGTCCTGGTTTTAAATTTGAAAAATTAAAATGTCCTGGTTTTAAATTTGAAAAATTAAAATGTCCTGGTTTTAAATTTGAAAAATTAAAATGTCCTGGTTTTAAATTTGAAAAATTAAAATGTCCTGGTTTTAAATTTGAAAAATTAAAATGTCCTGGTTTTAAATTTGAAAAATTAAAATGTCCTGGTTTTAAATTTGAAAAATTAAAATGTCCTGGTTTTAAATTTGAAAAAAAAATGGTCCCTTTAAATGTCCCTCATTGCGAAATGTCTTTGCAAAGTGTCCACTAGCAGTGTACCAAGATGGCACACAATAGCATGATTTTTAAGGATTTAATTTTAAAACAGTTTGGTGTTGTAAATGAATGGTGGACATCAGACACAATTCTGGACGTTGAGAGACAATGCTGGACATTAGACAAAAATGCTGGATATTTTTTTAAATGACATTAACACAAAAAAATCTTGGAAATTTAAATAGGTTTTTGTAAATATTTCACTTCTGCTACAGTATATATCAAGTGTTCCATTTTATCCCGACTGAATGAATACAAATCTACCCAATACTTGAAGTACATACAAGACCATCCCTACGGTTGCTGGCGCCCCGGGCTAACTTAAATTTGTCGCTCATTTTATGTATAGTCATAAATTTTTTTGCAAGGAACAACTAGGTTGCTTTTATTTTTTAGCAAACAATGAACAATAATATTGCTTTTCTCACATTGTCTTTGGACGGTATAAACGATTAGCCTCCTACGACGAATTTTTTTTTTTCTAGCCTCTAGATCAGCCAATCTTTTTATTGCACTTTCTAGTTTTCTTCCATCGTGCCTACATGCAATGCTTTTTTTTTACATTTTTGAGGATCGTTGATGGCGCCCTGAGCACATGGCGCCCCGGGCAACTGCCCGAGTTGCCAGTACCTTGAGCCGCCCTTGGAACATATATCACCCCCCTAACACATACGCACTCGAAGACACACGACGAAACCCCTCACCACACCAAAAAAAAAATAATTTACAAGGTGATTTTTACGATGCTAGACTCAATAAAAATGATAATATCCCAAAGACTATCCATTAGGTAACACATACGCACTCGAAGACACACGACGAAACCCCTCACCACACCAAAAAAAAAATAATTTACAAGGTGATTTTTACGATGCTAGACTCAATAAAAATGATAATATCCCAAAGACTATCCATTAGGGGTTGACCATTCTTAGATGACTAAACACTACATGTACAATGAATCACCCTCTGTTGTTGTATACACCATCCTCCTTCACTACTGTACGCCAGAGACAGTGTACCCACGGGGAAAACGACACTGCGCTAGATGACAGATGGCCCGACAATGCCAGGATTTTTTCTCACTTTTTTTTGTTTAAATGTTGCACAGCGCAAATTTTATGAGTTAAACTCTTCTTGGGTCTGGCACCGAAAAGAGCCAGCCTATTTATAGTTATGCTCAGACATCTTGTTTTATGTGTCGACAGCTTCTGGCGTCCTGTGCGGCACCACCAGGTGTCTGAATGAGTCCAGCTGCATCGTCTTCAACCAGTGTCAGTGTCCAGCAGGCAAGACCGGACTCGGGGATTTTCATTGTTACGTCAACAGTAAGTTCTGTAATTAACGACACTCGACGCTTCGCTGTTCTTATAGCTCAGTAATTATGTGGGGTATTTCTTTCTGGCTTTATTTTTCTCTCATTTCATACAAATTCATGTTACATTTTAAGTGCTTTGATGTTATTAATTAGAGAGGATTCATTTTTTGTTTGTTCGTTCTCTAATTTCACCTATTTATTATCCCTTTAAATAATATCTTTAACAATTGTCGCAATTTTATGGCATTAAAGCAAAAAGGGGAGGGGGCTGGCCAACTTTTTATGTAGAGGGCCAAATTTTTTTTTTCTTTTTTACAATGGGCAACATGATAATGTTGTAAGGCTAAAGAGTTCTGCTATAGCCTGAATCTAAAATAAGAACGAACATAAGTAGTGATATGTTCAAGTCATACTGAAATCATCATTATTGTAATTTGACAATTGTACACTGAATCATTTAAAAAATATGTACGCATACCACGGAAACAACCCAGTACTCTGCAGGTCTTTTTGCTAGCATTAAACCTTTTAGCGGACCACCTGTTGCCCGCCGGCCGAAGGTTGCACACCCAGACATTAAAAGAGTGGATTCTCTCATTTGCAATAACTCAGAGGTATCTACAAAAAGTGGGGGTGGGGGTGGGGGTTGAAGAGAGCTGCTGTCTCCCATCTGAGTTAGGATACAAATTAAAATCCTACCTATATCCCCACATTGGAACTTCGCCAGTTAAAAAAATAAATATTTGAAAGCACCGCCTAGTATCGCAAGTTAACGACTGCGCTAAGTTGGAATATCATAAATAATATGACAGGAAAGTCTATGGGCCAGTGGGCCAGGGAAGTCGGGATTAGGGAATGTGGTACTAAAAGGGTCACATATGGCCACGGTGGACAGTGCGGGCCATTCAAAGGACCACGCTATTTAAACATGTGGTCTAGCAAAGTATGGGAGGGTGTGTGTCCGTCCTGTAAGGTTGTGACGTTGGGGGGGGGCAGTATCCGAGTAAGAAATGTCCAATGAGCAGAAAAAGGAATACAGAATGTGTTTATTTGTTAAGAGAAATGGTGAGAGACAGCAGGAGCGATTCTTGAGAGTATTTTTTTATTGTATAAACCAACATAAGAATACATGGTCAAATAAATGTTGGATGACGTCATGTTCCATCTAATAAGTTAACTATGGAAAGGTTGTAATAAAAGATTGACCGTGTTTTTGGAAGCACCTATGTAAGTGAAACTGGCAGTAGCGTAGCTAGGGTTGGTGTCACCTGGTGCGGTAAACTCAGGGTGTCACCCCCACCAAAAAAAAAAGGAAAAAAAAAGCTTCAATGATGGATTTCTTCTTGTTTAAATAAGTCCACAGCATAACAATGCCAAAAACACATTGATCGAACGTCATAAGGTACTATGTATTTTTAAAAAAATGTAACAACGTTAAGTTATAGTTATTTTTCTTTAAATTTACTTTATTTAACATGTTCCTTTCCTTTGTCTTCAAAGCTGCAAACCTGTCAATCACTTGATCATAATCGATACCCTTCACTGTATCACATTCAATTGATAGCAGAGCCACATCAGAAAGCCTAGACTGGCCCATGGTGGATCATAAATATTTCTTGATCAGCCTTAGTTTTGAAAAGCTCCGCTAACATGAAGCCACACACACACATATCGTAATATAAAAAAAATTAAGGCTTAGCGAGGGTATTGAAAGAGATTCTAGGAATTCCCATTCAGTTATGAATTTTAAAAAAATCAAATACGGACCAGTCCATGACTTTGGGAAATTCAATATCCACTGCCTTTAGATGTCTTCTAAGCCTTGGTATTTCTTTTAAAAGTTCAACTTCTGATAACTCATCATAGAATGAAGTTAGTTTTGGAACGGACATCAATAACTCTTCTTCACTTGCTGATACTAGACTCTTGGGTTGAACAGCCCCAAACATATCTGCCAGTTCCTTGATCGCTGATGATCTGATCTGGAGTTTAGAATGAAAGTGATCAATACACTCCAGCATCTCCCTTCTGTTTTCTTCTCGCAGAAAGAGTCCAGCATCTATTAATTGTTCTCCTGCCATTCTCTTCTTAAACCACAATCGTCTCTCAACCGAAATTACAAATTGGTCTGATTTTAAAAGTGCCTTTTCAATAGCATGTTCCACCAAGTGTCGGCGCTTCTCGTGCAGAAACAATCTTAAGGCCTCTAGATTTTTCAACACTTTGTCAAGAGTAAAGCCTTAAGTCTGCAGTTACTGCTGTGTAAGATTAACTTGATCAAGTAGATCAGCCCAAAGATCAAGGTAGCAGATAAACGTTAAATCACAGACAGCATGTAAAAGACCTTGTGCTGCACCTCTTGTATTTATTTATTTATTTATTTAGGCATTTTTATATAGCGCTTATCATAAAGCTCTAAGCGCTTTACAATTATTAAAACATGTAAACTAAGTAAATACAAATGAGACACTAGGATAGTAACTACTATTCTATAGAAACAATGAAAATGGCTATAAAACGAGGACACTTTGACACTTCAGGATCAACCCGAAACAGAAAATGAGGTAGGGCAAGGAGGGTGCATCACAGGTCATAGGCGGACCTAAACAGATGAGTTTTAAGGGACTTTTTGAAACTGGACGAGGTTTCACTATGACGTATATGGAAGGGGAGCTGGTTCCAGAACGTGGGCCCATGGAAGCAGAAGGAGCGTTCACCGATGGTCTTAGTTTTAGTTCTTGGGATTGAGAGGGTTCTACTGTCAATGGAAGAACGTAGTTGTCTTGTGGGGATGTAAGGAAGCAACAGATCAGAGAGATAGACAGGAAAGTGAGGGTCAGTGAACGAGTTGAAGCAAAGATTGGCAGACTTGTATTTGATGCGAGAGGATATTGGAAGCCAGTGGAGTTGCCGCATGTGTGGTTGAATGTGGTCATGTTTCTTTGATTTAAAAATGAGTCTGCATGCTGAGTTCTGTGCCTTCTGAAGTTTTTCTATGTGGTGTTGAGGAATGCCTGAGAGAAGAATGTTACAGTAGTCAAATTTTGAAAGAATGAGTGAAGAGACGAGAGTTTTTGTGGCATCAAAGGAGAGGAGGTGTCTAATGGTGCTGATTTTTCTAATTTCGTTATATGCTGATCTGCATATATTCGTGACATGTTTCTCCATGGAGAGGGTGTCCGTAAGCGTGACTCCAAGGTTTCTGGCAGAGGGAGAGAGTGTAATGTCAGAGTTGCCAATAGATATAGAAGAAGGAGCGAATGGAGGGAGAGGTTTGTTTTGTCTTGTATCAAAATGTTCAAGAGGATTACACAGAGCTTCAATCACCGCCACACATTCATCAAACTCATCTTTCACTCTTTTAAAAGCAGCATGATGAGCACTCCAACTTGTTGTTGACAGTCTTTTCAACGATATTCCAGTGTGTTCAATTAAAACATTCCATCGATGAGTGGATGCAGTTCTGTAGAATGTCAGAACTGAGGTCATTGTGTGGTGATTTTAACGGGAAAAATGGAAGAAGCACCCCTCTCACTTCAACTTTCCCAGTGTGGATTTTCACATATCTGATCACTTCAGACATCTGATCACTTTTTGATATATCAGGTGTACTCTTGTACATAATTGAAAATAACTCGCAGCCTTTATATCCATGATAAAAAATCTCCTTCACATGATTTGCAAGGACATTTATAAATTCATTTTGGGTTTCTTGTGAAAAATGAGATGCGCATGTTTTTTCTGTAGATGTCCTCCTCTTTAGTCTCATTTGGCGCTCTTTAAGCGCTGGGTCATATTTAGATAGCATCTCAACCATTTCAAGAAAGTTTCAGTGAAGATTCATCTTTGTTGTCGCCACGAAATGCCAGATTTTGCGTTGCAAGAAACAATGGGATAGCCAGCAACCTGTGCAGGACATCCCTCCACTTTTTCTTCCCCTTGTCCATCACAGCAATACTTTCAGCATCAATTGTTTTGTGTATACTACGTCCTGCTGCCAATGCTTTCCACTTTTCAAGGCAACATAGGTGCTCTTCCGATGTCTCATGATTTTGTAATTTTGGGCTCAGTTTCTACCACTTATCAAAGGAAGTAACAAATTTGGATGTTGTTTCTGTAACATTAACAGCAAACAATCTGCAGCAAAAACAATACAATGTCTGACTGATGAGTGAATAAACCATCCACGACCGCAGTCTTAGCTCGCCATTTTGCATCATCGTCCGGTAGATCCATTGTTTTGTTTGGTGGCAAACACTTCCTTTATTTTTCGCATTTTGCCCTGTCACTACGCTGAATAGTCCGTCTTTATTCTGAAACGCGGTACTCCATATTTTAAAAATTTTAGACCGAAAATAATCTGGAGCTGGTACATTCTAGAGAGAAGCATCTGATAAAATGTGCCAGTTTTTGTCGTTAACCATCAGACTTACAGTATCTTGGTTTGAATCAACATGATCAGCCGTCATTTCTGTTTTTTGCTGTTCACTGCTGACAGCCACTTGGCCGTTTATACTTGCGCACGCCGTGTGGCATGTTGAGAATAATCTTGAACAATAAATGTGCTTTAATATTGTCATGTTCAAGACAACAAACAAAATAATTACTGACGACATTTCAAAAAGAAGTCAGAGCACTGTCCAAAATACAACCCAGAAAAGTAGCAGGTAAAACCCAGCTGTCGAAATATGACAGTTATGCTCAAATGTGTCGATACTAGTGACGAATCGGGGAAAATGTTAATGTTTGAGTATTTCAGGGTTTCGATATTTATTACATAGGTTGTATTTTATTTAAATTTCAATCAATAGAATAGATCATTAAAAGATTGACAATTATGTAAAATAATATATTTTTAAACCCTATGAATGGGTAAAAATTCATTTTTGATGTTTTTAATTTTGACTGATTCTTCTACTTGAATCGCCCGACCACAGACCAGACCGTATTTGGCGTCAATGGAAAGCCCTATTTCTCAGAATTTAGATGCATATACCCTCCTGTCACTCACGGAAGTTACCGAACTCTTCAATCGACTTGGAATAATGACCAATTTTTTCTGACCTAAACATATATAGGGTCATCTCATTTCTGACGCATCAACCTTGAACTTTCAATAAGGCACGCATTTGGAGTGGTCAAATTTGTGAAGAAATGTCGGCGTCATCGGTTATCCTTTTATGAACCTCGTTTAGACCAAACAGGTTGTGCTCTGTAAATATGCAATTTTTCAATTGGGTGTCACCCCTAAAATGGTGTCACCCGGT
>CAXITT010001295.1:5799-55673 GCA_964033795.1 Lymnaea stagnalis | reverse complement strand
CTCTCTCTCTCTCTCTTTCTCTAAACCTTTATCTCTCCCTCTCTTTCTCTAATTTTTTCCCACTCTCTCTCTTTCTCTCTCTATCTCTTTCTCTCTCTTTCTCTCTCTCTCTCTCTAACTCTTTCTCTCTCTGTCTCTCTCCTCTCTATTTCTCCATTTCTCTCTCTCTTTTTCTATTTCTTTCTCTCTCTCTCTCTCCCCCTCTCTCTCTCTCTCTCTCTCTCTCTCTCTCTCTCTCTCTCTATATATATATATATATATATATATATATATATATATATTTCTTTCTATAACTCTCTCTCTCTCTCTCTTTCTCTAAACCTTTATCTCTCCCTCTCTTTCTCTAATTTTTTCCCACTCTCTCTCTTTCTCTCTCTATCTCTTTCTCTCTCTTTCTCTCTCTCTCTCTCTAACTCTTTCTCTCTCTGTCTCTCTCCTCTCTATTTCTCCATTTCTCTCTCTCTTTTTCTATTTCTTTCTCTCTCTCTCTCTCTCTCTCTCTCTCTCTCTCTTTCTCTGTCTTTCGCTCTCTCTCTCTATATATATATATATATATATATATTATATATATTTATAGAAATAGTGTCAACCATTTTTGTCTTTACACAACTTGAATGAGAAAGTAAGGTTATAGGATAGTATATAACCATTTTTATCTTTACACAACTTGAATGAGAAAGTAAGGTTATAGGATAGTATATAACCATTTTTGTCTATGCACAACTTGAATGAGAAAGTAAGCTTATAGGATAGTATATAACCATTTTTGTCTTTACACAACTTGAATGAGAAAGTAAGGTTATAGGATAGTATATAACCATTTTTGTCTTTACACAACTTGAATGAGAAAGTAAGGTTATAGGATAGTATATAACCATTTTTTGTCTTTACACAACTTGAATGAGAAAGTAAGCTTATAGGATAGTATATAACCATTTTTGTCTATGCACAACTTGAATGAGAAAGTAAGGTTATCTAAGAGTGACTATAACAAGATCGTTCATTGCTTCTGTCACACTCTAGTACAAGGAGTGGCGTCGACCAGGCTTTCAACAGGAGCCGCCAATAACAGGCTTTGTGAGTAGAACATGTGTGTGTTGTCGAGGTTATTGTTTTGTTGTTGTTGTTGTTTTAGGCCTATGCCATGCCACGTGATTTGGATGTTATATCAATAATACATTACATCCGTTGTCGGGAAGGGACAGGAAAGTGGCGTCTGATGGGGTATAGAACTACGTAAAAGTGGGGGGGGGGGGGTTTGATCTAATACGCTTACGTGTTCATTAATGTGTGAGCCAATGAGGCACAAGACTTTTACCGGTTAGTCAAAAGGATACACTGTCGAGTGAGTTGGGTGGAGCTATGGCTCTGGTACAGGTTGACCCACATACCAATCGTAGGACTAAAAATTTCGGACCATTAAATACCGGTAACTTTACACCAGCTTGTTAACTCCACTTAAAGACGTGGCTTTAACTCTTCAGTACTCAGAACAATGAGGTTCTTAGAGGAATTAAATACAAAATATTGATGCGTCAAAAACTAAAAATGTGTGAGGACAATGTCTGTCTAAGAAAAAAGAACAACCACAGGTTGAGAGTGGATACATCCGTGAAACGCTGGAAATTACTGCCATGGTATACGCACCATTGGGAATCTTACAGGAACAGCGCGCACAAGCATTTTAACATCGCACACACATATTTTAACAGAACACACACACATTTTAACAGAGCACACACATATTTTAACAGAACACACACACATTTTAACAGAGCACACACATATTTTAACATAGCACACAAACATTTTAACAGAACACACACACACACATTTTAACAGAGCACACAAACATTTTAAAATTGTGTACATATATTTCACTGAACGGACTTGAAATCTGGCCTGGTGTTTAGCAGCACTGGTTACGTAAGACGTGAGAAATAACCAACGTGACATAGTGCAATGTATCTTTATTTTTATTTTTCAATGTTTTACTTTGCTTGGTTTGTACAGGAAACTCTCTGAGCTTAAAATGTGATTATTAAAAGTTGAACAGTTCCATGTCTCATTTAGATCACCACTCCACCAAATGTTAATAATTTGGCGGTACCTTTCTCTAGAATCCCAAATTTGCCTCCGATCTGGACCTGGACGGGAGCGGAAGTGGTGAAGACAGCGGTGACGGCGGTGCGAGTGGAAACAATGGCGGAAACAGTGGCGGAAACAGTGGCAGTGGTAGCGGCGGAGATGGTGGCGGGGAATGCCTGCCAGGGGGCGACGTGGATGCCGAGGAAGATGACTCCTGGGGTGAGCCGGAAGACTTGAGTGACGACCCTGGTGTGAATTTTACGCTGGACTACGACAACTTCGCCACAATCTCGCTTCCTGACTTCTCGTTGTCTCTCGGCTTCAGGGCGCCGAATTTTGGAAAAGTTAACGGGAACCAAGTCTCGGGAATGTTCGTAGAGTACACGGGTGACCCAAGTGAGTAGACCCGGGGTTCGTGTCATACGATATTCCCTGTAGTTTGTGGTGACCCAAGTGAGTAGACCCGGGCTTCGTGTCATATGATATTACCTGTAGTTTGTGGTGACCCAAGTGAGTAGACCCGGGCTTCGTGTCAGATGGTATTCCCTGGAGTTTGTGGTGACCCAAGTGAGTAGACCCGGGCTTCGTGTCATATGATATTACCTGCAGTTTGTGGTGATTAAGTGAGTAGACCCGGTCCTCGTGTCATAATGATATCACCTGTAGTTTGTTGTTGGTCTGATGAAGTTTTCATCTGGCGCTGTTTAAATGGCGTAGCTAGGGTAAGTGCCCCCTAGTACGGACCACGGTTTTTTCTTCTGCCCCGTTCCACGACAAAGCGTTGCAGTTGGCCGAAAATGGAAAAAGTGCACCACGGGTGGGACCTCCCCCCCCCCCCAAGTTTATTGGAATCTGAGAAAAGTCAATTGTTTTGCAGTATTGTAAATTTATATAAAATTATTTATTTATTTTTCAAATGAAACTTACATTTTTTAATTTTAAAATNCCCAAGTGAGTAGACCCGGTCCTCGTGTCATAATGATTATGACCTGCAGTTTGTGGTGACCCAAGTGAGTAGACCCGGTCCTAGTGTCATAATGATATGACCTGTAGTTTGTTGTTGGTCTGATGAAGTTTTCATTTGGCGCTGTCTAAATGGCGTAGCTAGGGTAAGTGCCGCCTAGGACGGACCACGGATTTTTCTTCTGCCCCGTTCCACGACAAAGCGTTGCAGTTGGCCGAAAATGGAAAAAGTGCCCCACGGGTCAGACCCGCCCCCCCCCCCCGCAGTCTTTTCCAATCTAAGAATAAATGGTTTTATTATGTTGGATTATTTTTTAGCAAATTTAAATCGATTACTTTTAATAGGTGATTGATCGAAATTGGACTGATCTTGTTTATTATCCGTAGAAATTGCCTAAACTTATTTGTAAAGTAGATATCGATGTTTAATTAAAGAATATGATTTTTTTTTTTAAATATGTTTACTAGTTTTGAAAGCAAGGCCGAGTTACTATTTTAAAGACAACATGTATTAATAGTCTTTTGAACATCCCCCCCCTTTCCCCAACCCCCCCTACTTTTACCATTCGCTTCTTCAAAGATTTAAAAGTAGTAAGTTTATTGGAATATAAGAGTAGTCAATTGTTTTGCAGTATTGTAAATTTATATAAAATTATGTATTTATTTTTCAAATGAAACTTTTATTTTTTTAATTTTAAAATAATGCTGAAGACCAGGTATTCTTCTTCTTCTTCTATATCTTAAGGGCCCACGATCAATTTATTGATCATTTTGGCTCCTATTTCTACCAACCGTTTGAGTATTCAATCTTCTTAACGTTTAACAGTCAACCCAATTGTTTACCCAGGCCAATTTCTCCTGACCAGGCCGGAGACGTACGCTGCCGGAGATCTGTCTGGCCAGAACGACAACATTAGCAACGACAAGTTTCTAGACAAAGCCATGATCTATGCAGCCAAACAGCCATCGTGAGTTGTTTTTTGTTGTTGTTGTTTTTTTAAAATGATGTTTAGCCAGTCTGTGATGCCAGCAACCCCATGATGTTTAGCCAGTCTGTGATGCCAGCAACCCCATGATGTTAAGCCAGTCTGTGATGCCAGTAACCCCATGATGTTTAGCCAGTCTGTGATGCCAGCAACCCCATGATGTTTAGCCAGTCTGTGATGCCAGCAACCCCATGATGTTTAGCCAGTCTGTGATGCCAGTAACCCCATGATGTTTAGCCAATCTGTGATGCCAGCAACCCCATGATGTTAAGCCAGTCTGTGATGCCAGCAACCCCATGATGTTTAGCCAGTCTGTGATGCCAGCAACCCCATGATGTTTAGCCAGTCTGTGATGCCAGCAACCCCAACTACAAATCGGTCAGACACTACGGTCGTTCCCCATGATGTTTAGCCAGTCTGTGATGCCAGCAACCCCATGATGTTTAGCCAGTCTGTGATGCCAGCAACCCCATGATGTTTAGCCAGTCTGTGATCCCAGTAACCCCATGATGTTTAGCCAGTCTGTGATCCCAGTAACCCCATGATGTTTAGCCAGTCTGTGATCCCAGTAACCCCATGATGTTTAGCCAGTCTGTGATCCCAGCAACCCCATGATGTTTAGCCAGTCTGTGATCCCAGTAACCCCATGATGTTTAGCCAGTCTGTGATCCCAGTAACCCCATGATGTTTAGCCAGTATGTGATCCCAGTAACCCCATGATGTTTAGCCAGTCTATGATCCCAGTAACCCCATGATGTTTAGCCAGTCTGTGATCCCAGTAACCCCATGATGTTTAAACAAATAACCTTTTTTTTTTTTTTTTTTTCTTTACACCACCCCTCTCTTTTTTTTGTTTCCAATCCCTGATTTGAAAGATGTAACTGGCAGACACATAAATTATCATCCATTTCTCACCACAATACAATTTTTTTTAAAATCTGTGCCCTGTTTTATCTTGTCGTTAGATTAGATGTGCCCCGGTGCTTGCAGCCCTTTCTTTTTAAAAAAATACTTTTGCGCCAATTTAATTTTTTTTTTTTTATGATAACTTTTTTTTTTAAATTAATGTTACCAGGCTCTGATCAGATTAATAACAAAAGAGAACCCGAATTTATAAAGGAATTTATTTAGAGCAATTATCAGTGATCCAAGAAAACTGTTGTAAAGGGTGCTTGTAAGGAATTTCATTTTGTATAATAATATTTCAGACATTCTTTCTGCTTTTAAAATAAAATTTGTTTTTTTAATGATATGAAAAACTTCAATCCTCTTAATAAAACAGAATAGTCCTTCAAATGTCGATGTGTTTAGAGATGTTGCACAGAATAGTCCTTCAAATGTCGATGTGTTTAGAGATTTCCACAGAATAGTCCTTCAAATGTCAATGTGTTTAGAGATGTTGCACAGAATAGTCCTTCAAATGTCGATGTGTTTAGAGATGTTGCACAGAATAGTCCTTCAAATGTCGATGTGTTTAGAGATTTCCACAGAATAGTCCTTCCAATGTCGATGTGTTTAGAGATGTTCCACTTTAAATGTCGATGTGTTTAGAGATGTTCCACATAATAGTCCTTCAAATGTCGATGTGTTTAGGGATGTTCCACTTCAAATGTCGATGTTTTTAGAGATGTTCCACAGAATAGTCCTTCAAATGTCGATGTGTTTAGAGATGTTCCACAGAATAGTCCTTCAAATGTCGATTTGTTTAGAGATGGTCCACTGATGTTCCACTTCAAATGTCGATGTTTTTAGAGATGTTCCACAGAATAGTCCTTCAAATGTCGATGTGTTTAGAGATGTTCCACAGAATAGTCCTTCAAATGTCGATTTGTTTAGAGATGGTCCACTTCAAATGTCGATGTGTTTAGAGATGTTCCCCGTGCAAACACTCACTGCCGGCTACACACAGGAGTAAGAAAAGGGGGGGGGGGGGTCCGCCTTAGGCGGGACTGTACAGGGGCGGCGTTTCGATCCATTTCATCTACTTTGAACAGCGTATTTTGAATGTGTACTATGTATTCATAGTGTGGCTTTTTTTAAATTAGGGGCGGCAAAGCCAGTCCCCCCTCCCCCGGGCGTCACTAACTCTAGCTACTCCACTTTCAAATTGACATTGGTTGGTTTTTTTTGGTTTTTTTTTATTGATCCGTTGTTGTTCATTCTAACTTTACATTTTTAATCAGTTTAGAAAGTGAGACTTTCTTTATATTGATAAAAAAATTGTTCCACCATTTCAGAACTCCGCTTGGCAAAATGTGCACGGCAACTGCCTGCATCTACAGAGCCACTTGTGACACGCCCTCTCTCCGCGTGAAAGCTGTTAGAGAGTGTATGTTTTTAATGAAGAGCAGCAATCTGATAGAGTGTATGGATCCAGTGTATTCTTATACAGGTGAGGCCTGAACGAAGTCCAGGGTTTAATATTGGACGAGAAATGTCACATAAGAACAATGGCGTGATGATTGTCATGGGTTTATACAGTATGTGATTATTGTCACAACTACAGATAGTTGTGCTTTAGGGATCTTTAACCTGCAGTCATGTAGATTCGTAACCTAGTCCAGGGACGTAGACCAAAGGAAAGGGTTAGCAAATGTTTTGATTGCTGCCGGTGAAAGTATAAGGTGTTTTTAAAAACATAATTGTCATCAGTTGGTGGCCACAGTTAGAGAGGCAGTAAATCTTGTGAGCCAAGCACACACACACACAACAACAACACCAACACAACTTACTATCGGTATCATATCCCCCCTCCCCCCACTCATTAAGTGTATATGTTCCCCCCCAGGTGAGCCCACGACATTCAACAGTTTAAATGCCTTCAAGCTGTGCCTGTGGAACACTTGCAACCCTTCCAGGTCGGTGTGCACGCTCTACAAGTCTCATTTCAAGCCCGCCTGCCTCAAGTTGGCGCCCACAGCCATTCAAAATTTGAACTGTTTGAACCCCTAAGCTGCGCTCTTTAACACATCAGTGCACAGCCAATCGTAGACAATAAACACGTCAGAATTTACAATGAGATTGTATTTATTATTTAACGAGGATAAATTTATCTTATCTAACTATCAGTTTTTGGTCATTTTTTTTTTTTAAAGTAAACTTCTGAAACTGTTTCCACTTCTAATTATTTTTTTGTCAATCCCCCCTAAATGTCTTTTGTTCATGATTTTATTTCATTTCTTGATCCATGTAAACCTAGGGTAAGTGCCTTTTAATATTGACATTACAAGGAAAATTGAATGAATCATTATTTTGCTAAATTTATAGAAAACAAAAAAGCTAAATAAATCTTACATCTGAAGTTACTGCAGAAGTCGCAGTGTGGACCCACTGCTATTGATTTTCTAAAAAGAATGTCTAAAAAGGTTGTCTAAGCAGGTTGTCTAAACAGGTTGTCTAAGCAGGTTGTCTAAACAGGTTGTCTAAGCAGGTTGTCTAAGCAGGTCGTCTAAATAGGTTGTCTAAACAGGTTGTCTAAACAGGATGTCTAGGCAGGTCGTCTAAACAGGTTGTCTAAAACAGGTTGTCTTAACAGTTTGTCTAAACAGGTTGTCTAAACAGGTTGTCTAAACAGGTTGTCTTAACAGGATGTCTAAGCAGGTCGTCTAAATAGGTTGTCTAAACAGGTTGTCTAAACAGGATGTCTAGGCAGGTCGTCTAAACAGGTTGTCTAAAACAGGTTGTCTTAACAGGTTGTCTAAACAGGTTGTCCTAACAGGTTGTCTAAGCAGGTTGTCTAAACAGTTGTCTAAACAGGTTGTCTAAACAAGTTGCACTGTGACACTTACACTGACATTAAATGATGTGCTTTGATTTGTTCAATACCGTGTTCTCCTCCTCGGGCCATTTCATTACTCAACATATCTATTTATCTAGACTATTTAAAAACATCTTAAAAAGTCTTTTATTTGTTACCATAAAACCGGGGTTTTTTTGGTTTTTTTTTTTTTAAATAATATTTTTCGGTTGATTTACACACAAAAAGTAGTTTGCCAAAACAGCTTACTTATATAATGGGTGAAATAAATAGTAGCTTGGCGATATAATTCATATATATATATATATTCTTCACAATGCGGCAGTTTTAAAAATCCTTAAATCTTTCAATTATAACATCCCGAAATGATAAAGAAAATAAAAATAATTTTAACTTTTTCGTTGAAATTCCTTTGCACTTACGGGTCAAAGTATAAATTTAAGGCACTTTTCAGTTCATTCACCCCCAATAAAATTTAACAACGAGAAAGCATGGCATGACTTTTTACACGTACGGTTTTATTCACCCGAATATTTGAAAACAAGTTTCAACTAATTTTTATTTCGACGACAATAATTTAAAGCTGTTCGTTAATTCGAAACAAATACATTGGTTTGGTTAGCAGATGTGAGAATTACACACGCAAAAATAAAACGAAACTGGACGTCCGTTATAAATACTGTATATTTAAATTTGAAATGTTACTTCTGTTATCTCTTTATAATTTGACGAAGTGGCTGCTCAGAGTTGCACTCACTGTGTCATAACTTTGTTACGTGACTATCGGACATTTTTTCTCTCTCTCTCTCTCTATCTCTCTCTCTCTCTCTCTCTCTCTCTCTCTCTCTCTCTCTCTCTCTCTCTCTCTCTCTCTCTCTTTCCATTGCTACACTGTTGGGTTTTGGTATTTAGTTATATTATTATTCATTTATTTGTTTGCAAAGCGAAAAAAAATGCCATCAATAAAATGCAAGCACAAAGTGTACTTCTTGAATTCATTTTTTTTTTTAAATTATATTTTGAGAAAACTTTAATTAAGTGAATCTTTATACGTTGGAACTTCAAACTTGCGGCTTCGAACAGTCCCGACATTGAAGGTGGTTAGAAAATGGTGAACACGGCGGCGTAGGTTGGCACAAACTATTTGATGTTTTCAGATGATGTCATTTTTGAGGTCTTTAGTCAGAAGTCGTGTATTCTAATAAAAGAAAACATTTTTAGAAGCTGTTGTGTTCCGGGTGGGGGTTGGGGGGGGGAGAGGGGGTCTGGTAGGTATTTAAATTGTGGTCGTAAACTATGTTGAAATTTATTTTAAGGCTCCGGTTACGTAACCGAACATTTTTTACGACACCCCCGGGGCTTTTGCACTGCAGATCTATTTCACCTTACGACACACCCGGGGCTTTAGCACTGCAGATCTATTTCACCTTACGACACACCCGGGGCTTTAGCACTGCAGATCTATTTCACCTTACGACACACCCGGGGCTTTTGCACTGCAGATCTATTTCACCAAACATTTCTGAAAAACGATAGAAAATACTAGGAACCAAATGCACTTGCGATATATATATATATATATATATATATCTTAAAGAATCTCATTTGGCGCATTTATCAAAAATTTCCTTTCTTGTTCCCCTTGAAATACAGGAAAAACTGTTTTGGGGGGTTGGGGCTGAAAATTTGATAGAATGTGTCTAATGTGCCAATTCTCAGCGTGATAGGTTTATGGGAAGTGGGTGAATTAGCCGTCAGAAACTTTTGCCAGCCAGCCACCTACGAAAAAAGCGAAGTTAATTTTAAAAAAAAAACGATTTTAAAATACGACGCATTGTATGAGTCAACGGGAGCATGGAACGCTGACGCTGACGCAACGAGCCAAATTAAAATGTTAAGACATGTGAAACCTAATGGGACGCTGACGCAACGAGCCAAATTAAAATGTTAAGACATGTGAAACCTAATGGGAAGTTGACGCAACGAGCCCAATTAAAATGTTAAGACATGTGAAACTTAATGGGAAGTTGACGCAACGAGCCAAATTAAAATGTTAAGACATGTGAAACATAATGGGGCGCTGACGCAACGAGCCAAATTAAAATGTTAAGACACGTGAAACCTATCAATTTAAAGACCACGCAAAACAAGGCATTGGCTTGCATTTAGCCATGTCAATTATTTTGTTTGGAAGAGCAACGTGGCAGAATGTCATGAACTTGCAACAAGAGAGGCTAGGAAACTGGAAAGAAGTTGAGAAATCTCGTCGCACGCGTTTCAAATCAAGGACAGTCTCACCAAGCGCGCTGCATCAAGTAGTGCGAAAAGGAGGTAGCATTGTAGAAAACCAGATTAGTCGAGTCTCTTTTAAAGGATACAATCTTGAGTGAACCTGCAAGATGGAGAAAAAAAATAATAATTTCGGATATGAAATAATTATTTGGTTCTTGGTGAACGGGGATTGGCATATTTCGTGTCAAATCTGATCTAACTCAGATTGCCTACAGTGGCAATTTTCTGGGATGCTGGAGCTGATTTTGCATAATGATCCATTTCTCAAGATACACGTGATGAAAATTCAACAGTCGCAGTAAAATGCTGAAAGACTTCCATCCCATTATCTCTCTAATCTGTCTCAAAATGAATTGATATCTACTGTTCGAGCTCGTAGGGAATTTGTGTGTGAGTTTGAATCAGCCACACATTGTGTGTGAGTTTGAATCAGCCGCACATTGCGTGTGAGTATGAATCAGCCACACTCAGCGACATAGTGTGTGTGAGTGTGAATCAGCCACACATTGTGTGTGAGTGTGAATCAGCCACATATTGTGTGTGAGTATGAATCAGCCACATATTGTGTGTGAGTATGAATCAGCCACACTCAGCGACATAGTGTGTGTGAGTGTGAATCAGCCACACATTGTGTGTGAGTGTGAATCAGCCACATATTGTGTGTGAGTGTGAATCAGCCACACTCAGCGACATAGTGTGTGTGAGTGTGAATCAGCCACACATTGTGTGTGAGTGTGAATCAGCCACATATTGTCTGTGAGCGTAAATCAGCCACATATTGTGTGTGAGTTTGAATCAGGCACATATTGTACGTGAGTGTGAATCGGCCAAATATTGTGTGTGAGCGTGAACCAGCCAAATATTTCTCAAAAATGTTGATGCTACAAGCTGATGTGAGCCACACTGAAACAAACCCCCATTGGTGTGAGCCACACTGAAACAAACCCCCATTCATGATCCGATCTGTGTTTGCAGAGCCTCCAACTAGAGAGTTGACCATAAAGAAGACATGTCTGTCCTTCGATGACCGTTCAACAAAAAACTGGGTCTGAGGCTTCCGCTTCCGACCGGACCTGAAAGTCTTGAACATTCCAGACTTCACAATGGTGCAAACTTGGCCGGGAAGCATTTCAATCAGTTCTAGGGATTATTCTCAAGCAAAACCCCCCTGTTTGTCTTTTCCTCATGTGGATGTTTGAAATTATGTGGCTTTCAAGTTGCTTAAACTGTGTACACTCAATTATATATCAGCAAGTCGACAGCGCAGGGAGATTTTAAGGAAAATAGTTAAGGGTGTTTCGCTTCATGGACTTTCATGGACTCACTGGTGTGAAAGACTTGATCGTTTTTTTTAACTTTCTCTAACTACTTGGCTAGAATAAGTGAAGCTCTTTTGGAAGTTTTGCATCTGAATCTGAGCCCAAAGACACGTACTGATGCAAATGGGGCTAAAAATATGTCACATCCTTCATATATGTCGTCATGGCAAGGGTCTGGATCAAATAACTAGCCCTGGTAGACCGCTGAGACCAGTTTTGTCAGGCCCAGAAAATTAAAATTGACATTGAAGTGAACAATCTGATACATGAAATATTTTCGGGATGAGGGGAAAAAATCTATGAAAGAGGTCAAAGTTCAGCTTAAATAGCAAACATCAGGGATGAATTCCCAATCGGGAAAAGAAAAAATATATAAATATTTTCATGGTGACCAATCTGAGGACACTCCGTGTGAATCCAAAACGTCCTCTGAACCAGATGAAGAGATCAGTTGAAGTAGAAATGTTTTGGCCATATTATTAATTCTTTAATAGCTGTACTCAAAGCTCGCTTCACAGCAGTTCTAAAGATTGTAGCCCTGTTCAGCTTCTCGTGGAATTACTCCATCATGTCTGCAGCTGAAATTACAAGTTATTTCAACGTCTTTTCCATGAGATATCAAATTTGTTGAACAAAATTTCAGAATTTTAGCTGTGTCAGCCTTTCTTTTTTTCAATTCCAATAATTCTTGTGCAAAAAAAAAGCTGTTATTTTTGTTGTGATTTTTAACCTCTTTAACTTTTACAAAATATTTAAATTCACGAAACGGAAACTAATGATACAACAGTATCGCATGGCGTTGTTTACTTCTGTACAACGCTGTGTGCGTCATTTAATCCAAGTGTGTGTGTGCTACCATTTATGATCGCTTACTTCAGCCCTGCACAACTCAAAATGTAAGGCGGGCCGTAATACTTTATGAAAAACTTGTGCGGCCCAAAAGAAAATTGGACAGGGGTGAAGCTATTGAGAAAGTAATAAGAGTAAAGAATAGTTCGTTGCTTCACGGGCCACAAAGCGGGTGCTGGCAGACCGTATGTTGTGCATGGCCTGGCTTACTTCATTAATAACAATGCAACTCTGCCATGCCACATTTGCGACAGATTAATCAAACTAGGACCGTAAAAAGCAATATCTGTTTCCAGGGCAAAGCCTGAATTCAGGCGCCCCCCCCCCCACACACATTAGACATGAAAAAATTATTATTTTCTGGCCCCTGAAGGCGGCGTTTGGGGGAAGGGGTGTCCTTCTCGTGAACCTGCTNAAACAAGAGTGTGCAATTGGAATCAACACACAAGGGTATACAATAATAATTGGAATGACACCTAAGGATATACAATTTAAATCAACTCACAAGGATATACACACAAGGGTATAAAATTGGAATCAACACACAAGGGTATACAATTTGAATCAACACACAAGGATATACAATTCGAATCAACACACAGGGATATACAATTCGAATCAACACACAAGGATATACAGTTTGAATCAACACACAATGATATACAACTGGAATCATGATACCAGATCAAAAGATATAGGCCTCCTCGTTGTCCAGTGACACATTTCTAGCCACAAGTCCCTGACACTTCAAGTTATCAAACTACCATGACGTTGCTGAAAGTTAAATTAAACTCCCCCCCCCCCCCCCCCCCCCCCCTTTTTTTTCCCCCCCCACCCCCGCCCCCCCCCCCCCTCCTTTTTCCTTATCTATGATCACGATGCGCGACTTCAAGGATCTTATATTGTCAAACCAAAACTATATCAAAGCAAAAAATATGATCATATAAATAAGGCGATAAAATGAAAATAATCAAAAATTTGTAGTTGCAAAGAGGAAACTAAACATAACTTTCGCATGCATTAGAAAGTAAAGATTTTCCCATTTATTTCAGGCAACCTGCTTTTTAATAAGAATTATAAAAATAATAACTCTTATGCGTGAATTTTTAAATTTAAAACAAAAAATGGATTTGGGAGAAAAATCTAGATTTTAAAAAATCAATTAAATTAAATTACGTAACAAAATAAATTGTAATACCAGGACAAAACTTTATAGCAAAAAAACATTTTTTTTATATTTTTTTAAAACTAATTATTTGTTTGGCTGATGACGCAAGCCACATTCCCGATCCTATTACGAAACAATAAATGTCAATCATCAAAAGAATATTTTAGTTTTGCAACATAAAACGTACAGCAGGCGATTGGGATTTGTTTCCACGTCTAGTTCTCTTATATAATGGAAAAGGGATCAGAGAGTTGTAAATGTCGTCTTTGTTGTGAATCAAAGGGTTGTAAAAGTTCATGATGTTGCAGAAACATGTTTTCTGATATTCTTTAAACTTTGAACACAGAGGAGCGGTTGAAAGACTTGGCTAAATATTTGATCTTCTTCTTCACAATGAGATATCTACACACTGACACGGCTACACAACAAACTGACAACTCTACACACTACCGACACATCCAGAAAGTGTCATATCGGCTCTACATAGAGAGAAAGAAACACAATAACACCTCTACACACTAATCCTCTCCCCCCCCACCAAACTTTCCCGCAGACACCACTACACACTGAAACTTTCACATTGATACCTCTACACAGACACCGCATAGTGACAGGTACCTCTATCCACAGACACCACATAGTTACACCCACCTTTTGCACAGAAACCACATAGTGACAGGTACCTCTATGCACAGACACCACATAGTGACAGGTACCTCTTTGCACAGACACCACATAGTGACAGGTACCTATATGCACAGAAACCACATAGTGACAGGTACCTCTATGCACAGACACCACATAATGACAGGTACCTCTATGCACAGACACCACATAGTGACGGTTACCTCTTTGCACAGACACCACATATTGACAGGTACCTCTATGCACAGACACCACATAGTGACAGGTACCTTTGAGCATAGACACCACATAGTGACAGGTACCTCTTTGCACAGACACCACATAGTGACAGGCACCTCTATGCACAGAAACCACATAGTGACAGGTACCTCTATCCACAGACACCACATAGTGACAGGTACCTCTATACACAGACACCACATAATGACAGGTACCTCTATTCACAGACACCACATAGTGACAGGTACTTCTATCCACAGACACCACATAGTGACAGGCACCTCTATGCACAGACACCACATAAGACAGGTACCTCTATGCACAGACACCACATAGTGACAGGTATCTCTATGCACAGACACCACATAGTGACAGGTACCTCTATGCACAGACACCACATAGTTACAGTTACCTCTTTGCACAGAGACCACATAGTGACAGGTACCTCTATGCACAGACATCTCAATGCCAGTTAAAATTTGATATTGCACTTGTACCAATGAGCAACATAACATCGACAGAGTTGCATGTCATTGTTGACCATCATGTGAATATAAAACAAAATGAGAGCCATCAACACATAGAGACAGTGTAAGAGAACACCCAAGACAGTGTGATTATGTCAAGTTAAGATTTAATCTTAATGGCTTATATGCACTACTGGAGAACAAAATGAACAAAATAATTTTTTTAATTTAAGTTACATTCATATGGACGGATTATCATGAATAAAATATACAAATGAAGGAACTGGGGCCAGGATACAGTGGTTACATCATAATACAGTTGACCCTTTGCTTAAAAAAAATTTGGACATGTCACTGTCGCTATAGCGATATATATCAATAAATCTGTTACCTTTTTGAGATAACAAATAAACAAATTTAATTATCCACTGTCAAAACAAGTATCAAGTTAAATCTTTGGTTGCCCCTATCTACAGCACTCCACCTTTTTTTTAAATCATCCTCGACTGAATCTTTAATCAGCCTGAGCCTGTCTTCACAATATTTCTACTCAACAATTTATTTACACTAATTGGCATTGAAAAACTATGAAGAAGAAAAAAAAAGGAAAATATTTTGAACAGCAACTAATTATTTATGAAGTATTCAACAGTGGTTCTTAAACCTTAGGGCATGCAGTCCATGGGATGCACATAAATGGATACACATATTACATTTAAACAGATTGGAAAGGGGTGATTAAAGTATTTTTAAAAAAAATTAAAATAATGCATGATTATTGCAATACAAAGTTCCATTGTGTGAAATCCACTAAAAATGCGTCAATTTTTGTATCCACAGTAGATAACCAAAAAAATCCTGATATCTGAGGTCAAACTTTAAAGTTATTAAGATAGACCTGGTGATGCTTCCCACGGAATGTGGCCAGGAAATCATCAGTGGATGTTGTTGAAGTATAAAACACGGTGTATGCCTAATATTTAGAAACAGGAACCTGGTCAGGTTTTATGGAATGTTGAATTAAAGAAAATAAGTTACTGTGTTAAAGAAAAATAAAGTTCAATGATTACAATTCCATGCTAATTTTTAGAGAACTTTCTTTTTTCTCATTCATTCGGTCATCTCAAATGAAATTCTGCTTGAGGCAACCGGCAAGTGGTGCCACCATATCCTGCTTGAGGCAACCGGCAACTAGTGCCACTCTCTCCTGCTTGAGGCAGCCGGCAAGTGGTGCCACCATGTCCTACTTGAGGCAACCGGCATGTGGTACCATCATCTCCTGCTTCTGTGGAAAACTTTTTTCTATGGGTTCTTATAAATGTCCAACTTACTCACTGATCAACTCCAGTTTTTTTTTAAAAACGTAGCAAGGAGGTCAGCCACAATTAACAATGAATGTTTACAAGAAGCTCAGTAAAAATACAAAACCATATAATTTAAATAACAATCACTGTGTGGATTTCGGCCACCCACTCAAGAAAGGTAATACAGTTTAACCCTTTCAAATAGTTTTTATGGCCTAACTCCCTCAACTAAAGCAACTTGAAGCAAATAATGACTTATTTTATTTTTAAAAATATTCTTCATTTTGCTATGTACAATTAGCAATAGGGGCTGGGAGGAGGTGTGTCCCCCCCTCCCCCCAAGAAGGCTCTCCTTATGTGCACCAAAGATTAGTAGAGCAGCCACAATTTTGCACACAGCACAACACTCCGCATGGTGGTAACGTATGTGTTCTTTTGGTAGATCATGCACTGTTGCCCCAGCTAAACAAAGAATAATCTCAACTTTTTTCTTTTTTTTTTTTTATCAATGAAAATTGCTAAACTTTATTACTTAAAAAGGTTTAGATGAAGAGTGAAGTTGTACAAGGAATGAGTTAATATTGATGTAGTAGCTAAAGGCACTGCTGCTGGTGGAGGTTCAACAAATCATGTCTCAGATAATGAAGCCCTGGGATCAGATTCACGCAGTAGACACTCTGTCCATCTCTAAACCTTTCTCAAGCCCTGTTTTTCCTGATTTTAGGTTCTTCCCCAGCCTGTCTGAGTTTGGTGTGATGGACAGTACAAACCAGGTCAGCATGATGAAGACACTCCGTGCTGTGTTGATGGACTGAAACATAGTTATGTCCTCAGCTTTCGTCTGTTTGAAGAGTTAAACAATGGTTAATGGAGTATTTGATTTATATCATGGCCAATAACACTACAGACGGGATGAAAAATATTAGATGTGTTAGATGAGGACAACACAATGTGACCTTCAGGCAAGTGAAATGGGGACCACAAAATTCTTCAAAATGTTACATTAAGACAAGTGAAATGAAGGCAACACTATGTGACCTTGAGACAAGTGAAATTAGGGTAAAAAATGTGAACTCAAGACAAGTAATATGAGGGTAGCAAAATGTGACATTTAGACAAGTGAGACAAGGACAACAAAATCCCTGGAGATCAACTCAAAAGTTCATATCAAACGTTTAAGCAGTTACTTTCTGTTTCGTGACTCTAAATACCCACAACTACAACTGAGTTAGAGTAAAATTTAAAGCAGTAGCCTGGGCTGTCACAATGTTATTTGCACATCAAATATTTGTTTTTTAAATTTTACTACCTAACTGTTGGTTACATTCGGAAATGGTGCTAACTCACTCAAACTAGCCGAAACACATGTGCTGATCAAAGCACAATCACACGCTAGATAAACATCCGGGACTCACATTATCATCTGTGTAGAGATCCTTAAACTCCTTGTACAGGTACATCTTGTCATCATATCGAATAGCTACAATGTTGAGAATTAAGGCAACCAGGCTGAAAACTATAGCTACGGCACCATTCTGTAAGGTCAGTGCCCGTAAAACAAACCGTCGTGTTGGATTGCCAATGTCAAACCTAGATTTTTTTTTTTCAAAAGTAGAGTTATACAATTATGAGGATTAAAAATTGCGCAAACTTTTTTAAAAAAGTGAAAAATAACGTGTTATTTAAAATGTCATGCTGATTTTCTGAATTTGTATAAAATATTGATATCAAACATAAACTGCAAGCAGGGATTTGGATTGGAGCTTGGAGTGAAGATTAAAGCTGGAGCTCTGGTGAAGGGTCTTTCACAGAGCTCAAGCGGTAAAATTGCTTATTGCTCCCAGCTTCAAAAATTTTGATTAATGTTTTAATTTTTTTTTAAAATTATAATTTGTACTTTTTTAATTTATAAAGATAATTTATTAACATTGATGCACCACTCTTCAACCAGCTATGTTGCCTCCAATACTCTAGTGGTTATGTTCTCCCCATTCTCTTATAGCTATGATCTCCCACTCTTCTACCAGCTATGATGCCCCAATACTCTAGCGGCTATGTTCTCCCCATTCTCCTATTGCTATGATCCCCCAATCTTGTACCAGCTAATTTTCCTCACTCTTGTATTAGCTATGTTGCCCCTACTTTTTTACAGCTGTTTCCCTCCACTCTTCTACCAGCTATGTTGTGCCATTCTTCTACCAGCTATGTTGCCCAACTCTTCTACCAGCTATGTTGTGCCATTCTTCTACCAGCTATGTTGCCCAACTCTTCTACCAGCTATGTTGCCCCACTCTTCTACCAGCTATGTTGCCCAACTCTTCTACCAGCTATGTTGCCCCACTCTTCTACCAGCTATGTTGCCCAACTCTTCTACCAGCTATGTTGCCCCACTCTTCTACCAGGTATGTGTCATGAACCCCCTTCACCACATCACGTAACAGTACCTGGAGCAAAGCTCTGCCAAAATTCCCTGGTTGCAAGACATAAACTATTTAAATCCTGTCTTGATAAAAGTACTACCATAACAAGTAACACGTTATTTATTATCTGATTTTTTTTGTTATTAAATGAATTTTGAGACTTCCTATCATTTTATTAAGGTTTTAAAATCTATCTAGTCAAATTTTTGCATTTTTGTTAAATTTAATCATAAACAAAACATATTGAGGTATTATCTGATTTTTTTTGTTATTAAATGAATTTTGAGACTTCCTATCATTTTATTAAGGTTTTAAAATCTATCTAGTCAAATTTTTGCATTTTTGTTAAATTTAATCATAAACAAAACATATTGAGGCACAAAAGAATTACTTATGAATAAAATGAGAGTAGCAGTTATTAGACGTATGAGAGTAGCAGTTATTAGACGTATGAGAGTAGCAGTTATTAGACGTATGAGAGTAGCAGTTATTAGATGTATGAGAGTAGCAGTTGTTATAGAGAGCTTGTTTACATCATATTTCTCGTGCGTGCCCTCTGATTGACCCCGCATGAGACGCTGTGTTCACAAAGGGATGTGGCTTAGGCCTTTGAAGTATAGTGTTTACAATCGGCTTCCAATTACGCATTGGGTATAATGACTCCGGGTACCTTCTAGAATGTACTCCTTAACCCGAGATATGTAAACAACACGTCATAAGCCCTTCTGGAAGCGTCTTACTCTACATATTATATATAAAGGATTGACAGATACAGAGGGACGGAGATTTCAGACAAATTTTCTTAACATTACGAGGCCTGTTTTATTCTTTGTGTATTTGTGTACACCTACTTATATGTGTTTATTTCGCATTATTTATTGGTATCATTATTTCTAATTGTATTAACTGTGTACCGGTACGAGATCTACCATACTGTAAGTTGAAGATTGTAATTTTATTTTATTTTATTTTGTAATTATCTTAAGACATAATAAATCTTAATTAAATTGTAACTAGAAACTGTTTTGGGTCGTATCTTTAATATTGTTGGTTCTATGGTATCGTCCTTTGTTAGGCACTGCTTACAACGAGCCAATTAAAATTAAAATAGGAGATTAATTTCTCCCAATACAAGTCAGTGCGTAACACAGTTATTAGACGTAGAATTTGAAATCATGTATAGGTTATTTAAATCATGTCTTTAAATGGACCAAAAAAAATAATAAAGATGAGAAAAAAAAAAAATAACGGACCTGTCACAGACTGATACTGTGCACACAATCAATAAAAAGTAATAGGAGCACTGCAGTGGCATTGAAACGCGATAGTAGTGTAGCAAGAAATCATCGCTGGAGAATGAGTAAAAAAAAAAATAACGGACCTGTCACAGACTGATACTGTGCACACAATCAATAAAAAGTAATAGGAGCACTGCAGTGGCATTGAAACGCGATAGTAGTGTAGCAAGAAATCATCGCTGGAGAATGAGGACAGGGAAAAGACGGTCACCATCTGCCACAAGGAGAGTCCTGCCGTCAGGCCGTGGAGAAACAAAGTCACGACTCTGAATATTTTGTGTGAGGCCAGCGCAAAGTCAATGGTGGTCGTCCTGGGGAAGGACACTGGCTCCATAGGCTTGACCGTCTCTTCCATCCGTTGTCTGGCCAGTGAACTTTTGCTCTGGCCTTTAAATTTACCTGTAAAGCAAAATATCAGGAAAACTTTCATGATGATTGATTGTAACACGCCTTCTTAAATAAACATTTCATCGAGCCATAAAATACGTAGAAACATTTTTTGTAAACATGCGAACCAAAAATTTATTCCTGAAAAAAATTGTATGCGTCTATGCCTCAACAGGCCACTGTTCTCATATTCCTGGTTACATTTTTGATGATCACTGAAAAACTAAATATTATTTCTTTTACAATAAGCACAGTGCCTGTATGTGGATACTTTAAATTGTTGCCCATAATTGAATACATTTTATAGACGTTAAGATCAGACATGTGGGTGAGGGGAGGGGGGTGCGAGCCATATGTATACCTTAGAAACTTTGTCAATCTATTAGGTGCTTTCATATCAATACCACATTCGAAAGAAAATATCCACATGCCTCTTCAGCCAAAAATAGTGTAAAACACATGACCATAAATCACACATAACATTTTAATAACTAGGTAAAGGAAAAAGATATTCCTTGTTTATTTTTTTGCACTTAAGACACTATTATACAATGTGGTCCAAAAATGTGGACTGTCAACTAAATCATCTTCATGCATAGAGAAAACTTAAGACAATAACTAATTCATATGTCCAACAGTGGACTAAATAAAACAAAGAAAACATGATGAATCCAAATTTTGGATTATCCACCACATACTATTTTTATAAATGTCATTACTGTATTAGAAGGTCAATGGAGAGATCCTAAGCAGAAATAGATATTATGAGATGGACAATGGTGAGATCCTAAGCAGAAATAGCTATTATGAGATGGACAATGGTGAGATCCTAGCAGAAATAGCTATTATGAGATGGACAATGGTGAGATCCTAGCAGAAATAGCTATTATGAGATGGACAATGGTGAGATCCTAAGCAGAAGTAGCTATTATGAGATGGACAAAGGTGAGATCCTAAGCAGAAGTAGCTATTATGAGATGGACAATGGTGAGATCCTAAGCAGAAGTAGCTATTATGAGATTATGAGATGGACAATGGTGAGATCCTAAGCAGAAATAGCTATTATGAGATGGACAATGGTGAGATCCTAAACAAAAATAGCTATTATGAGATGGACAACGGTGAGATCCTAAGCAGAAATAGCTAATATGAGATGGACAATGGTATGATCCTAGCAGAAATAGCTATTATGAGATGGACAAAGGTGAGATCCTAAACAGAAATAGCTATTATGAGATGGACAATGGTGAGATCCTAAGAAGAAGTAGCTATTATGAGATGGACAATGGTGAGATCCTAAGAAGAAGTAGCTATTATGAGATGGACAATGGTGAGATCCTAGCAGAAATAGCTATTATGAGATGGACAATGGTGAGATCCTAGCAAAAATAGCTATTATGAGATGGACAATGATGAGATCCTAGCAAAAATAGCTATCAAAAAGTGTTAAGAAAACACCACCATACAAAACATATCAGTCCATTTTATAAAATGTTTTAAAAATGAACTAAATTAAATGATTGGAATGTGGACTCAGCAAACAGGAGATCACTCAAGGCATCCAGATGTTGATATCTGCTGCCAGAATTGAATGATGAAGAGACTATCTAAGCGAATGACCAGTTTTTGCCACATCACTAAAAATATGAACTGTTCCGTAAAGAAATATGGGGCTTTAAAAAACATATACTTTATATTTGTGGCAGCCAAGGGCTGCTTCTTCTCTTCAATGACCTCTCCAAGCTCTCAAAATTTTTACATTCAATTTTTTTGTCTCTCTCAAAATTTATAATAGTTAGGAAAATGGTGGCTAATAATGTAAAGGTATATGGTGCTTTATACAACATATACTTTATATGTGTGGCAGCTAGCTGACTATAACTTTTATTTAAGTTTTATCAATATTTTTAATCTGAATGGGAATCTATTTACTTTATCCAGAGTTATCAGAATAATGAATTATTGAATAAGCACATCTTTAAGTCATGATAAATTTACAAACATAAATAATGAATTGTTAAATTAAGCACATCTTTAAGTCATGATTAATTTACAAACATAAATAATGAATTGTTAAATTAAGCACATCTTTAAGTCATGATTAATTTACAAACATAAATAACAAACGAAAAGCTATATGACATGTGCAGCAAAATTTAAATATTCAAGACTTCATGCCGGCTCTAAAATGATAAACCCTGTAATGGTCAAATAATACTTACTACTGGTTTCAATAAATATCTTATCCACAGGTTGACTTCGAAGAATGGGTGTGGTGAAGAAGGTTGTCAAGGGCTGCTTCTTCTCTTCAATGACCTCTCCAAGCTCTTCAGTTTTCTTCTCACCATCACCAATGATGATATCATCTCTCATTGTCCGCAGATCATCAGCCCAGGGAGTGTCACCAAATTCATCTACCCCTTCTTCCACTTTTTTAACTTTCTTTTTCTTTCTGGCTGTTTTCTTTCTCGGCGTTGTCTCATCTTTTGATATGAGACTTGTTTTGCTTCCTTGGCTATCCTAATGATTCATTTGAAAGTGAAAATTTAACATTTTTATTTGAGAAAAGAACAAAAAAAAACTATCATGAGCATCAGTGATGTAGGAAGGGTGGTGTAGAGGGGGGGGGGAGGGGGGGGGTTTACTTTTTTTCTTTATATGGGGGGGCCTCATTTTTAGCCTCATTTTTTGCCAACTGCATTGGGGGTTTTTTTGTGTTAAAGAACAAAAAAAAACTATCATGAGCATCAGTGATGTAGGAAGGGTGGTGTAGAGGGGGGGGGGAGGGGGGGGGTTTACTTTTTTTCTTTATATGGAGGGGCCTCATTTTTAGCCTCATTTTTAGCCAACTGCATAGGGGGTTTTTTTGTGTAAGAGGGAGACAAAAATCATGGCATACCTCGGGTGGCACTAACTTGCTACGCCACTGATGACAATAAAATTTTTACATTCAATTTTTTTGTTTCTCTCAAAATTTAAAATAATTAGGAAAATGGTGGCTAATAAATGCAAGTTAAATATTTAATAAAGAAAAATTAACCTTATTATTCAACTGATCCCCTACACTAGGACTTTGGGTTCTGATTTCATCAGTTTTTTCTGCTTTTGGTTTCTTCTTTTTCTTTCTAGGTGTTGCTGTGGCTGATGCAGGAGAAGTTATTTCATCATCAGTTGCCTTAGCTTGACTTGGAGAGCGTTTTCTTCTACGCCTTGGGGTTGGTTTGTTCTGTAATAAATCATTTATTGTTCAGTTGAAAGCTCCCCCTTTATTTTAAAATGTTTATTCTTTGAAAGCAAAGGCATTAATTAGTTAGATTACATGTATGCATAAAGTATATCCCAAAAAAATTATTGTAGATCTTATAACTTTATTAACTATTGACAATAATATTACATAAAACCAAACATATTTTAATAGCATGAAAAATAATTTTTAGATGTCTTAATAAAACCATATGACTCAAAAAGTTTTTTTTTTATATATAAATGGCCCAATGGGAGCGAAGAATCAATTTTTACTTCACTTACGTTTTAGTTTTAAAGTTCTTAATCTTATTGTGCCTTATGTATTTGTAGTTACTAGGCACTTCAGTAAAGCAAGGGAGACTACTACTAAATTTGTAATAGCAACTGAAGTAAGCCCAGATAAATCTGTGGGTTTTTTTTTTGGATGTTAGTGGATATTTCATATATAGAAGGACTTTTTTGTCATAAAATTGTGTTATGTTTCCTCACTCTTTCACTTTGGAGGGCCTGGATTATAATATATATCCTTTTAATTTAAAATATTTCTCTACAGTATAGTATATACTGATTTGCATAAGCGCCAATTTTCGTAGTGATATATTTGATAAGCTTTGGCACCTTAGATGAACAATATGTAAAAATGGAAAGAAAATTAGTATACAAAGAAAAATGATACCAAAGCTAGTGATATTAACGATCTTCAATTTAATTACACTATTGTTACACTATTCTTCAGTTTAACTAAAATAAACTACCGGGTGCGAATGGCGCCGCTGCATGTCTGGGTCCATTTGGACTCAGTGCTATTCAGATGTCATTTGTGGTAGTTTATTTTAGTTAAACTGAAGAATTAAGTTTACAAACATAAAGTCAATTCAATTATCTTTCATTTGATACCTCATTTTGTCATACAAATCCAACAATAAAATTTTTAATATTTTTTTAATCCCAACCTCTCATTTCTGGTACCCGGGTACGAATAGCCATATAATATGATAATTAGCCAACCAATGATAATTTAAAATTATAATTTATCAACCAATTAAAATTTTAATACAAGACATGCCATCAGCGTACGAATACTAATACATAAAAAAAAATAAACAAAGGGAAGTGACTACCACACGTAAACACCCAAAAGACGTCTTGGCATTCTATCTTAATTTCAGCCGGTTTAGGGATACTCATATAGTATATAGTATAGGTAGGCACTTTGGTGAAAAAAATGAATCAATGACATAATTGAATAGAGCTTATTTTTAACAGAATTTAGACACCAAAATCAAATTTTTAGCTATTGTAGTTTTAAAGTTATGAATTTTTGAAAAACTGTTATTTTTGTCATTTTTTAACATGCATTTTTCTCAAAATTTTGGTACCCTCTTTTTTTTTTTTTTTTTTTTTGATTTTCAGCTATAACTATGTCATAACTTAATGAAAAAATCTCTAATTAACAGGGAAGCTTCGCTATCATTATACTTCATAGAAAAAACAAAAAAATAGAGAACATTTTCAGGAAAAGTCCTTTTTTAAATTAATTTTATTCAAATTTACCAAACAGTCTACAAAATGGCAATGATTTAATTCTTTAAAAAAATCATAACTTTTTTATTTTCAAAGTTTACGAGGTAAAATTAAGGGGAATTACACTTTATATTAAGGATTCTCTTAAAAATTAATTAAATACAGAAAATGTCCATGCATTGTTTGTATTTAGCCATCTATAGGACTTATGTATCAATTTTTTTTAAAAACCAACCCAATCGAGAAAAAAAAATTCTTTTAAATAAAAACCATAGCTTTAAAAAAATAATAATAATTCAATCTAACTGGATTAAATTACCACTGTAAAAATCAGTGCATGCAATGTGATGCTGCAATTTTAATAAAACATGCACTTATTCAATGTTAAGCATGCCTATTTACAAATTTTAAAATATTCCATGTCATGAATCTTGATGAGCATCTTTATGGGTTTTTTTTTAAATCTTCTAAATATTTTTGAGATATTTTAAGACTACTAATAATTAATTTATGCATACCTTGCTTTTTCTGTAAAACTTTAACTGTGTTATTTAATGTTGAATTTTTATTTATGATATCTCTTTTTCTTTGCTGTTTTATTTGTATTCTTGCCGTTAGTCTTTTCAGTTTTCTATTAACTTGTTTAACTTTATATTGCTTTTTAATAGCTTCCTTTTAACTTTTTAGTTTTTTATTTTGTCCAGCAAGTTTCTCATTTATCTTTCTCTTTAAAGCACAATTATGACAATCCTTTCGTAAACTTAAAGGTTACTGGTGGATGGACCTGGATCACTGGTAGATGGACCTGGATCAGTGGTGGATGTACATGGGTCAGTGGTGAAGGGATCTGGGTCATTTATACAGGGACCTGGGTTACTGGTGGAAGGAGCTGATCCACCAGTTGATGATACAGGATTTGAAGTACTAACATTTTGAAAATCTGCATCTAAATTTGGTGCTGGATTTGCTACATCAAAAAGAGGAAACTTTTCTGATAAAAGTTTCACAATTTCATCCCAATACTTTGATTTGAATTTTGTTAATTTGTCAAATAATGACATATTTACAATAATACAGATTTCTTATTTTTAATTGTAATTTATTTATATTACTTGCATTAACCTCCATAACATTTGGAGTTGGCACTTCTAAAAGTAATGCCCTAGCAGTGCTATTAAAACTTTTCTTATTTGCATAAAGTCATTGCCAAGATTTTAATAACAGCTTAAAAGCTCCTCTAAATCACAAGATTTATTGATTGCTTCTGCCATTCTGGAATTTCATTCATAAAAATATAGCAAATAAAAAAGAAGTTTTCTGGTTCAAGAAAATGGATTAATAAAAACATTTCAAACAGGTTGAGGTGAGGTAAAATAAAATTAATTTATGGTAAAAAAACAAACAACAACAACAATGTAATGAAACACTGAGATTTTGAATGCCCAAACTCAAGTCTGACAAAAACTGACTAAAAATAAGTTCAAGTCAGTACTTAAAAGGGGTTTTACGTTTATATTTAATTAAATATACTTCAACTAACTTATGAACAACTGGGGCTCTCTATAACTCTATGTGACAATATTTATATACAGCACGGGTAATAATGAGTAATAATGTTGCCCCTAGCAACGGTTGCACAAATATGTGTCACATCAGTCACCAGTGACTGCTTCAGTTCCTTACTTCTAGAATAAGTATAACCACAACATGGCAGATATATGATTTCAATATATTTTATTTCAAGTTGATAATTGAGATTTTCTTGTTTTTTCTAATTAAAATATTTAATAATGTTGTTGTCATACTGAAACAAAAATTATATTTGCAACCTGTAGCTAAACGGCGTCTTCCGCCATCAAAAAGGGGGTGTGGCCACTCCCCTATAGTCTATAGGATTTGCGGTGAGCGACCTATGCATAATTAGGTCTACATTGAAGAACATAGAAAAAATGTTTAATGAGCTATCCCAATGAGATTTTGCACACATATACTTCAATAAATTATGCAGGCCTACAATTAATAAGAAAGACCTACTTTGAATATTTCAACCAAATTTTTTGATGCAAAGATGCCTTATCTCAAAATACAGGTCGATTGAAAAATTAAAACAAATCAGTGTAAATGTAGGCCAAGACGTCTACCTAAATATAAGGCCGGAAACGGAACTCAAATATATGTCAAAAGTAATCATTTAATAATAAATAGACACACACATCGGAAAATTAAAAACGCAGATTTTTCGGCACTGATTGCCATTTCCGATTCACAAAAAATAGTAGTCTCCCTTGGTTTACCGAAGTATCTAGTATAGGGTTCAGGTTAGGTTTAGGGATACATTTAGTTGATTTACGGTTCAGGTTAGGTTTAGAGTTTACATGGGGAAAAAATATGGCATCCATTCTTTGCATTACCACGTATGCAATTCAATTATAATTTAAAAATTTTGTGCTAATTATTAGTTGTTTTACCTCTGCTGGGTCTCCTTCATCAGCATCAGAATCATGAGGTTTATTAGGCTCTGTAGATTGATTTTCAGTATTCGGTAATTTCTTTTTAATTTTCCTCTTAACTTTTTTTATTTCGGCATCACCATTGAGTTCACTAGATCTAGGAGACATTGGTGGTAATCCCTTCTTTTTCACATTCTTCTTGGTAGATACTAAATTTGCTTCATTGTCGCCATCCGCCATTTTTGTTGCTACGGAAGTTGCAAGTCTCATAAAAATGATATGATATTCAAAGGCATGAACTCCGTACAAACCACAAGGTTTGGTAAGTTACGTACACCGTAACTTTTATATAATTTCAATAAAGGATATGCTTTAAATTTTTTCTGAATACAATCTAAAAAAATTTGATGTAAAAAATAATATTGTAGTATTGTAGACATTTTTTATAACTTTCCCCATTCATTTTTAATTTTAACCCATATATATGGCCATATTGTGGGGAATATAAATTATAGAAATAGTTCTTCGGGGTCGTGACATGCTAAATAGTACTGAGCAGGGCTTGACAGCTTTTTTATCACACTTCAGAATAGTCTTAAATGCATATTTTACTATGACACTAACATCACGATAATTTATCCAATCCTAATATTCACACCCACAAAGCTAATTGAAAGTTAGGGGGGGGGGGTATCTACTTCAGTAGCGATTGACAATTTTTATATGTAATGCAACGTTGAAATTGGCTCAGTCAGATGCCATCATAAAAACGTGACCATCCCGCTAAAAACGTCATTTATTCTTTTTAGGCTTTGGGGCTTAATTCCTAACCAACCCTAAATTGTGACACTGCGCCTTGCAAGAGTTGTGGTTGTAAGTTGTCACCCGTCCTAAATCTCACAAGATTAACTTTTAAGCCAATTTTTGTGTAAAGAGTTGTAACATCCACCACCTGTACCATGCCCATGCTAAGAGACCGTGCACATATATAACGCGAATGGGGTAGGGGTTATCATTGTATTGTGTTAATATGAGGTGGGGTTGGTAGAGAGCAATTTTATATAACAATTCTTTTTATTTAATTTGTTTCATTGATTATTATATTAGCAAAATTTCTGCTTCTTCAATGTATATCAATTAGCCTAGATTACTGAAAACAAAATGTATCTTTTGCTTAAAATAAAAAGCACATTTTTAAGTACAAAATATATTTTTTTGTTTTTTGCTTGAAATTTGCTTGTTTGGAAATGATTCGTTTTTATCTGTATGTGTGTGTGGTTGCTCGAAATCGTATATAATATTTGGGGAAGGGGGGGGGGGGTCCAATGGGTATGCTATATTATATAAAGTAAAAAAGGGGAAGGGGGGGGTAATAAAAAAAATTATGTGTGTGTGGTTCCTCGAAATCGTATATAATATTTGGGGAAGGGGGGGGGGGTCCAATGGGTATGCTATATTATATAAAGTAAAAAAGGGTAAGGGGTGGGTAATAAAAAAAAAGTATCATATTTTTGTGGTTCTATGATAATATGTGTTAAAAATTTAGTTACCCGGTACCTTTATTTAGTTAAATTACACCATTTTTTATTTTGAAATGAACATATTTCTCTTTTTTTAGAAAAATGTAAACAAAAAATTCAGAAAAATAATATTTACTATTTACAATTTTATTGGATTAATGTGAGTGGGATTAATTTTTTAACTAAATCAAATAAATTGTGTTAACTTTGTGTGTTATTTGGGAAGATTATGTGTTAAAATGTACAAAGACTTGCTTAACAACTCAATTTTATACATTTAAACGTGAAAAGCAAAACAAAACAAAAAACCCACCACCCCCTCCCCCTCCTAAACGCTGTGTTAGCATTGGCCCTCTTCTGCGCTGAAAAACAAATTCCTATCGAGCAGTTAAAAAAACGAAGTTTGTCCACAATGCAGTGTTGTGCTAAATTTATTTCTGAAAGGCCTAAATAAAAATAAAATAGAGTAAATAGGCTATAAATTGTTACCTTACATTTTTACGAGGGCTGTGCTGCATTTACCTATGGTTGAGAATTATAAATTTTATATGGCGTCATCTAGAGAAAATTAATAGAGTTTATTTATATTTAGGCTTTTAATTTAAGACCAGCCGGCCATTGCCATTAGCGCCAGTTCTATTATGTATGTAACTTATAACTAGCTGCTTAACCCGGCGTTGCACTGGTGTTTTATAGGGGGCATTTATTTTAATTGTCTCTAACACCCAGGTGTTCAAATTTGAAGCAATCTACCTCCTTGTAATCAAGTTTAAAAGGATTTTTTTCCAAACACTACTTGGTTGTACTTACTACTTCAACTTCACATTAATAATTAAAAATTAAAAGATTATGATTATTCATGTCATGCCCATGGGTTAAGTAAGGAACGCACTAAAATAAGGGATTACCTAAGTAAGTTCCAGATCTCTAGTCTAGAATAACCTAAAACTAAATTTGTAAATAAATACTAAATATTATTATTTGTTTAGGCTCTCAATACTCTCCTCATAATTATAGATTATAGTGGATTTACTGCTCATCTTTTCTTTCCCATTTTGCCTGTTTTAATCTCTCACCTACTTATTTTCTGTCACAATTCTTTTACTGCCCTCTCGTAATACTACTTTTCAGCTAAGTGACTAATAAGTGCTTTTTTAAAATTTAATTCTGTTGTTTGTTCACTGATTAATGAAGTCTTCCTGCCGACACGTTAGTTGTTATGTTCATTCCTTTTTTCAGGTTTTCCCCATACTATAATATACTTTGTTTTACTCATTTCCGATAATTTCCTCATAATTACAATCTGATATATATAATATAAGGGCTTTATAATATTTATAATCATTATCCAACAGCTTGTGCTTCTAAATCTAGTTTTATTGGTCTGGGTGGGCATAATATAACTACTAATAACTACAAATATAAATTTTAAATAGCCTAATTATTAAATCAACAAAGTTTTTCAAAGACTGCGATTTATAATTCATAGATTTCCAAGTAACAGAATCAATGCTCATTGATGAGTGACAAATTGGTAACAATGCAAACTCAGTAGTAATAAAAATTACATTATGATTAATTATTTATAATAAATAATAGTATCAATTATCATAGCCTGATTGCTGTTAATAATTGATACTATTAACAGCAATCAGGCTATGAAATATTTTCAATATTCATAGTCTATAGCTGCTAACTTACCTGTGGTGAAAATATCACATTTTAAATAAAAATTTTATCGTGTTCTCTGTTGGTCTATATAAGATTTTTTTTTTATAAGTTTACTAAGACTAATTAATTTTGATACAATAAATTATCATTTAATAATTATTATGTCATCATCATCCCTTACTGTCCTTAATGGAATGTGGGCTTTCAAGGGTCTCCCTCCATTTTCTCAGTACTGCACTGCACTTTAAAAGTATTCTAAATTCTTCCAAATCACTCCCATCATTCCAGACTCACTAGAATAGGTCTCTTCTCCATGTGATTATACAGTCTACATATGTTTTAATAATATAAAAAAAAAATTCTACATATTTTAAATTGCAATGCTCTATTATGTACGAATTTCACCACAATAGTTTTTGTATATCTGATCTAATTCTAAAAAAAAATTACCTCTTGTGAAGGACTATAGATTATTATTATTAGTAGGACTTTACATTTACACATTTACTATATTTATAGTATAATGAAGGCCTTTCTTTTGATCAAAATTCAATTACTAGCTTTGGTTATCTCAGTCACTGAAAGCAATCAATTAATTTAGTGAAAACAACATTTAAAAATAAATGATACAATTATAACATGCCTACTTGTTCTAGTTATTATTTTATGTGACCAACTAATTACTCAAATATTTTAATACTAACATGATAAATAAAAATAGCCTGATAATAATATGATTGAAAAAAATAATTGAAATAAGCCTACTTATCTATCTATCGGCCTTTTAAAACACCCAGTTACCTACTTTAAAAAATATTTATTATCATTATGGATATTTTAAAGTTTTATATTATTTTAAAATCATCTGAGTTTATTTCTTTAACTTAATAATTACTTTTTATTCACCACAGATTTTACAGAGTGAATGAGAGAATGTCTATAATCCCATCTGCCCTACAGCAATATTTGAACTAGTTTAGTCATTTAAGTGCATTATTTGAAAATACAAACAATATTAGTCATACATACGGTGCATTATAAACATGGAGACCTCACAGCAAGAAAACTTTTTGATTCCCAACAAAGAATCCAATACTCAGCCTGAAGAAGATGATGATGTTGTAATTATGGAACAAGAAGATATTGAAAAGTATGACAGATCTAAATATAGAGAAAGCTTGAGTGACATAAGTAAGGCTATACAGATGGGTAAAGATATTGGGAAACAAACAGAGCAAGAGCTTGCTTTACTCAGTAAAGAATTTGAGGATATGGAGGTATGATAAACCTATTCTGCATTTTAAAAAATTGATCTTTTATTCTTGTTAATCATTTCAAAATATGTTCGCAAATTCTTATGACTTAAAGCTATATATATATATATATATATATATAATACAATGTTATATTGTAATTAAAACTCTCACTATTGAACCAGATGCAATTTTTGTTAAAGTGAATGTCTTTTCTCAGGTTAATCTCAGCAATGCTGTTTACCAGAGTCTACAATTCCTTGTAAAAAATCCAAAATGTACAATAGATTTACCAGTGGATGAAAAGGGATTAGACAAAATGATAATGGACACGCTGGAAGGTTTGGCAACAGATGAGCTTGGTGATTTGACACCTGAAGAGTATGAGACCATTAATGGAAAGCTGACACTTCTTGAAAGTATGATTGGGAACAAATTTTGCAATGTAGTTGTGTTAAATAAGCTTTAGTCCTTTTTTTTTTTTTTTTTAAGGAAAGCATTTTAATTATTTATATCTCTCAAAATTCTTTTTTGCAGTAAATTCCAGACACACACAAAATTAAATATTTATTTCTTTGTATTGTGTTAAATAAGCTTTAGTCCTTTTTTTTTTTTTTTTTAAGGAAAGCATTTTAATTATTTATAGCTCTCAAAATTCTTTTTTGCAGTAAATTCCAGACACACACAAAATTAAATATTTATTTCTTTGTAAGAAAGGAAAATCAAAATTACTAGACATATGAAATCCTTTTTATCAATGTGCTTAGAAAAATGTAAATTTATTTTTACCATAAATTTTTTGGTCACCAACTAAGCACTCCTTTATAAAAATAACTAATTATTGACCAAAGTTTTTAATTTAATTATTGTTTTAAGTTAACTTTTTTTCAATACTCACTAAATGTTTTGATGTGACAGACCCAAGTTTTTTAGCATGGCTTTTTCTGCAAAATCTTGAATATAATAAGTTATAAATTACTTTTCTGCAAGATAAAATCAAGAGTGCATAGCATTGATAAATGAATAACAAAGAATTTACTTTTGGTAAAATATGTCGCTAGAGATTTGTCATGGAAATAATTATTAAAAGGGTAATTAAAAATAGGCGTTTAAAAAGAATAAGACTAAAATTATGACTGTTCTTGTCATTACACTCAATCACAATATTAAAAAGTGTCTGCTGAAACAATTAATGACATAATATACATATAATGTTCAGAAATGCAGAAAACTGTATTTCAAAGTTAACAATATTATATAAGCCCATTTATTGAACATCCACATCCAACTTAAGTATTCTTTTTGCTTTCACAGAAGCCAATCAGGCAGTTTCCAAACTTTTCTTAGACTGCCATTCACAACTAAAGATGTACAGACAAGGACTTGTTCAAGAAAATGCAGAAATAGATAAAAGGTGAAAAATCATCAATTTACCATAAACTATTATCATCATTCTATTTAAAACATATTTTTTTAAAATTTCTCTGTTCATTGAATAATACGTACAAGTATTTTGAATCCTACTTTACTAATAGAGACTTCTTAATAACACTTTTGTTAACCTCAGTTACATATTTTTTTCCCACATTTCATTTAATTTCAAGAATTGCGGAATATGAGAAAACAATGAGTGATACCTTCCTCCTAATAGACAGTGATGATGAAGACAACAATGGTGTTACCATCCTGAAGACCTCAGCGTCCGCCCAGCCAGGGAAAAGGTATAACTGACTGTGAAAATCAACAGTATTTTTATCATTAGTAATAATATATTTTTTAATGGCTTTTATTTGAAAGTTTTTTTATGTGTGGGAGATTGCCACAAAAAAATTGTTTATTTGTTAAAATATTTATCAAAGTTTTTAATTTAAAAAAAATATATATATATATATTTTAAAATATACGGCTGTGTAAAATATATATCTATACAAACTACCTGGCCCTGTATTTATATGAGAAAAACTTAATACTTATGATCCATGTGACTTCCGGGGCGCTGCTCTGCAGGCGACTCGATTGCACCAGTGCATGTTCTTCAGCTTTTCACAGTTTTACATGTTTTATTTAATTGTATTTTCACTCAAGTTGTAGTGGATGTGCTAAGTCCGTTTTTCTCGTGAGTTTTTTTATGTTCTCTCCATGGGAAACAGCTTTAATTTGGACTTTAGATATCAAGTAACTCAGAATAGTAAAGAAATGTCACTTCCGCCATTTATGTAAACTTCCGCCGTGCCAACAAAAAAATGGCGATCCATTCACGATCTAGACGAAGAAAGAGGGGCAGAAGGGGAGGCATTCGTGTAAAATGCAGAAACAGAGGACAGCGGGGCTTTCTTCCACCTGTTGTTTTGGGAAATGTCAGGTCACTGTGTAACAAGATGGATGAACTGGATTGTTGCTGTAAGAATTTCTATCAATTTCGCAAAAGCTCTTTAATATGCCTGACAGAAACATGGCTATACGAAACAGTACCAGATTCAGCAGTGGCACTGGACGAATTTAACATTTTCCATGCCGATAAAACAACCGACAGCGGCAAATCCAAGGGAGGGGTTTTGGCAATATATATTAACAAAAATCACTGTAGCATCCACAACAGTACAGTTAAACATGTAGTTTGTACACCCGACATAGAACAACTCTGCATTACTTTAAGGCCATTTTACCTACCTAGGGAGTTCACCCAAATCTGTATCATCCTTACTTACATTCCACCTAATGCTAACAAGGAGCAGGCTACTGAGAGACTTTTGGATGTAATTCATGATTTCGAAACAAAAAACCCAGACTCCGTTCGTCTTGTTATGGGTGACTTTAATCAACTATCACTGAATAAATCCATGCCAACTTACACCCAGTATGTTACTTGCCCCAAGCGATAAGACCAAACTCTGGATATGTGTTATGGTAATATTAAAAAGGCCTACACATGGAGAATCTGATCACACAATGGTCCGCCTAACGCCATGCTATAAGCCAGTTCTAAAAACAACAAAAATTCAATAAAAAATGATTGAACTGTGGTCAGATGAGGTGACAGAAAAACTTCAAGCCTGCTTTGAATGTACAGACTGGGACACGTTTATCAACTCTTGCCCGGACATTGACGAGCTCACAAATACCGTCAATTCCTACATTAAGTTCTGTGTAGACGAAATTATTCCCAAAAAAACCATCCGAGTATTCAACAACAACAACAAACCCTGGATGAGCAGAGAAATAAAGGAGGCCATCCAAAAAATCGAATAATTATTGACCACTAACAATTCAAAGGCTTGTTGGGCAGGACTAAAGCAAATAACAGGATATACTCATAAGCGAGAATGCTTATGTGTTGAGGATGTGAGAAATTTTGTTAACGACTTTAATGACTTTTATTGTCGTTTTGACAGCCTGGACTTTGGAAGAGTGCACATTGAGATGATGAATTCATTTCAAGATGGCAGTAGTACACAGGATGGTACTCTTTGTTCACTGAACAGAGAGTGATGTCATTATTTAACCAAGTGGACGCAGCTAAAGCTCGGGACCAGACAAATTAAGTGGTCGGCTCATTAAATTATGTTCAGAGCAGCTCTCCTACATTTTTTGTTACATATTTAATAAATCTTATGTAACTCACACAATACCAGCAATTTGGGAAACTTCAGAAATTATACCAATTCCAAAGAAAATTAAGGTAACGTGCAACAACGACTTACGACCTGTTGCACTTACCTCTATTGTCATGAAATGTTTTGAGAAAATAATTCTGAAAGAAATTTTGAATGAAGTACAGCAAAAACTTGACCCCCACCAATTTGCTTATAAGCCTGCCAGAAGTATGGAGGACACAATCTTACTATTGTTGGAGAGACTTTACCATCACCTAGACAGTCCTAAAACATATGCCAGAGTGCTTTTCTTAGACTTCTCATCAGCATTTAACACTATCCAACCACACCTTATGATAAAGAAACTTTCCTCGTTAGGTGTCAATTTAAATATTCAGGCTTGGATACTGAACTTTTTAACAAATCGACCACAATATGTCAAACTAAATAACCAATTATCTCTAACCAGAGAAATAAGCACCGGGGCACCACAAGGCTGCGTTCTCTCTCCTGTACTGTATACCATATATACAGATGATATTCAAAGCTCAAGTGACACTGTTCCAATCTTAAAATTTGCTGATGATACCACCATTGTTGGTTTAATATCTGAAGGAGAAGGCATATGCCGAAACTTAGTTACGAGCTTTATCAATTGGTGCGATGAAAATTTTCTCCAGTTGAATGTCTCAAAAACTAAAGAAATAGTTGTTTATTTCAGGAGGGGGAAACACCAGATGACAGATCTCAACATAAAAAATCAAAATTTGGAGAAAGTGAAGGCATACAAATACTTAGGTGTCACCATTAATAATAAGCTAACATGGCATGAGCACGGCCAAATGCTGTATAAGAAATTCAACCAAAGACTGTTCTACCTCAAAAAAATGTACAATTTCGATGTAAACAAGCAAGTCGTTAACTTATTCTACAGTGCAACTATTGGAAGCCTGCTTAATTTCAATATTACCTGCTGGTGTGGGAATTCAACGTCTGATATTAAACACCGCATAAAACCGACTTATCAAGAAAGCTAGGAACATAACACAAACTAAACATCCTTTACTTGAAGAACTATTTGAAGAAAGATATTTTTGCAAAACTAAACACATTTTGGATGATACATCCTACCCTCTTCATCACAGATACTTAGGATCTGGCCATTCGGGACGAATTCTTTCCATCAAGACGAGGACTGGCAGATATAAAAATTCTTTTGTTCCCCAATCTGTACGAATTTACCGGCATGCTTCCTCTGAAGTCACACATCTGAATGAGAACTAATAAGTCCCGATTTAGCTAAGAGAACTCACTGAATGGCTGTTTGAAATAATTTATGATAAATGTATTGTGTTCAGATTGTTATATTTTTGAGCTGAAAATGTATAATGCAATAAAAAAACATTTCCATTTATTTGGATCAATAAAAGAATCTTATCTTATCTTTTCCCCAACAAGCATACAGTGGCTCTCAACAGTCTTTTAAATATGGCTCTTGAAACCTCTTTTCTCTGTAATGCAGTTTTCACTAACAGTAAAAAAAATTAGCTAGTGAGTTAAGTGAAGATCTATCCCAAACACTATTCTTGACACTAGTGCAGGAGCAGCAAAGTCATAAAGGTAATAAGAAATATACAGGAAAACCTGAAAAGGACAACAACAAAAAGTGGACACAGTTCTCCCAATATTTCTCTCATTAAGAGAATAACACAATCTGTTTTTGGCACTTAAACTTAAATTAAACCATTTTGCCTGACACTATCTTTTCGGTTTATATTGCTCGGTTTATCCTAAAGCTTTAAATTCCTACAAGGTTGTCATAGAGATGTATGTTTTTTTATTCCAAAAAGGGATTTTGTCTTATGTCTTGCTTTTCCCGTTGCCTGGCCCCACCTATTTAACTCTGATAAAAGTATCTATTTTTTTCAAATGATATCAACAGCACTCCCGACAAAAGCTCAGCCCTTTCCAAGCCACCTTTGCAGTTGACGTCTATCAACTCTCAAACCCAGGGATCAGCAAACTCTTTGTCTGCCACCCATCCACAGATTCACAGCATGCTGGCTCCACCTTCCTCTGCCATGCCTCCTATTGAGCAGCTGCGGTCCACATTTGCTAATGTGGTTAGCAACTCCATGCCGACTCTTATTTCCACCCTAAAAAATCAGCAGGTCTGAACTAGGATTTAACTTTGTCATTTAAACTATAACAAATCATTTCAGAAAATCATGTAGCTCAGTAGACAATATCTCTTGTTTATTGTATGAGTTTAACACTGGTATAAAGCTTAAATGTGTTCTAAGATGAATGGAGGCTGAAACGACTATTATTTCAATACAAAATATTCTTGACTTTATGTATGGGGAAAATAATCAACAATTTATCATGTTACATATTTTGGTGGTCTTTGGTGAAAAATGGTTGTTTACCAAAAGGCAGGCGGAACAATTGAAGAAAAAAAATTATTTTAAATGTCTTTCTTCTCTACAGTTGTTTGTTACCAGTAAAATTGCTTTCTACTCTACAGTTGTCTGTTACCAGAAATATTATAAATGCTTCCAAAAATTTGTATATTTCATAAAGAATGCTTTTCACAAAATGATACATGTAGATAATGAGAATTAGATCATTTTAATTTTAAACATTTATATTTTAATGGGCACCGAGTACCTCTAAGACCCAAAAGCATTAAATGCCTCCTTGGATGTAACTATTTCAGCTTGTTAGATGAACTTTAAAAAATTTAACCATCTTAAAATTATTTTTTTTCATGCAGCACTTATAGAAATGTTTATTTGATGTGTCTTTTTGTCATAGACTTAGAAATTGTACTTTTACCCATTCAATTTAGAACCGAATGGGCACACTCCCCCAAACTTCACCACAGGCAGTTCAACAATCTCAGTCCACCAAACCAGCTGGGCCTGAGCCTGTCAAATGGTAGGTTGAGTAGTTTATAAAGCCGCTGATGTATTTGTATAGATATTGCCAAACATAAATCAGCTCTTTAAATGATTAATTCACCTTTAATTATTAATTTTGACAAATTCCCCTTTTAGTCATTGTTGTTCAATCAGGGTATGGCATGAACCTTCTGTATAATTTTATAATGAAAAACCATATTCTTTATACAAGAGCCATCTTTGTTTAACATGTGGCCTTTTGATCATTAAACTTGCCATTGAGGATTTTTAAGTAGTTATTCTGGTTTAATCTTTAAAAGAAATGCAAAATGTTGTATACTTTCTCAAAGTTGACCACAAAATCATGTTTATAACCAATTTGTGCTTTACTTTCAGGCCAGAATTAAAAGTGGCTGATAAAGTGCTAGGTAAAAAATTTAACGATGTTTGGTACAGTGGCACAATATTAGACATCTATCCTCCTTCTCCTGTAGAAGGTTTGGAGGTAAGAAATAGAAAAATTATTCACTTTTCTTGTGTGTCTTTTTCTTAGCATTTGTTTGATGGTGTACAATTGGGGCTTATAGACACCAGCCATCAACATATTACAAGATTGGCCATATTGATGGCCCGAGAAATAATAATATAAATGTAAAACACATGTTTGGAAAAGCAATCATTTTTAAGTTGCTAAAATAAATAAATGAAATATGTAATTAAAACAAATTTTTAACCATACAGTAAGTACATCATTATGGGGGAAAACAAAGGATCTATGACCTATGGTATGCATCTTAATAATGACTTTTATTACAGTTCATTTCTTTTCTAATGTTCTCAGTGGCGATGTAAGGTGAAGTTTGATGGCAAAGGTTTGAAAGTCCTTCCTGGCAAGCATGTCGCCTACAGGGAACCAATAGCTTTCTTTATTAGAGTTGGGACTCGTGTTGTGGGTAGGTAACTCTAAATTTACAAAAGCTAGTCATGATTTATGCAAGGGTATTGATGTAACATGTTCTATAAATAGTTCACATATGCTTTAACTTCTATGAAGTAGCACCCTAACCACAAAACAAATTGATGTTGGAGCTCTTAGGTTTATTTTTTCCTATCAGTGGGGTATTGTTTGTCAATATTCAAACTAATAATTGTGCAAAGAAAGTTCAGACACTTTGGTAAAGCACAGGAGTATTTGCACTTGAAATGGCCACATTCCTCTTTTTATCATCTTCTTGAGACCATAACTTAGTCCATTTCACTATGTAGTATTTACATCTTGCTCATTTAATTTACTTGATTCGGGCTCAATATAATTTTTTTTATCATAAAACGTGCATACAATATCAACTTAGTTAAAAACCGCATATTTTCTTAAGTAAAATTTCAAATGAGGTACGAAAAAATTACATTTAAAAAAAAATATTTTCCATCTACCCTGCTCTGATAAGCTGAATTAAGTATAACATAGATTCTATTTGAAATGCATTTTAACGTATCTTACAGCAGACACAAATACTTACAAGGTTGTAACAGTTTGTGGCTCCCATATAATTGATTTAATTAAATATCCCATTTCGTGACATGTTATGAAAGGCATAGATCCCACTTCAAGAGATTTGTAACATGTGGACATTCATGATAAAACTAAACACACTGCTTTTGTTTCAGCACTGTATAGAGAGGATGATGCCCCAAGCACCTTCTACGCTGGTGTTATAGCTGAAGCCCCAAGTTTGAAAAACAATCGCAGGTGAGAGTTTTTCAATGGCACATAAACAAAGAAATATTGAAGAATATGTTTTGAAAAGTTTTAGCCTTTGGTGTTGAGGGCAATGTGCCGTTCAACATTCTTTACTTGCTCTCACTGATTTATTTTTCTACATAGGGGAGGAATAATTCTTGAATCAGTGTTTTGTCTTATCCCTATGAACCCCTGTCCAATTCAACATTCTTGATATATCTCATCTCTGATCCATATGCTGGTTGTCATTACTGAAGCTCAAAAGACTTTGAACCTTCACATTCCATTAGATTGGCTGTATTTGATCTTGTTTTCTATCTCTGCAGAGTATTTGTTTTGTTTTTGACATATAGATGTTTTGTATGTAATAGTATTAACCCTTAAGGGACAAGCTTGGCCGATCTATCGGCCCAGGGTCGAATGGCAAAAAAGATGAATGGCAAATCGATCTGACCGATAATTCAAGCTCTGAGATTGGCTGGCTGGTCTTCATACCAGCTAATCAGATTGCTTCTCGCATTTTTTGCTCATCTGGCTATTTTAATGGCAGGTGCCATTGACCAACATGGTTTAGCACTTCAACAATCATAAAATGCAACAAAATTCTGCAAGTAAGACATGTATTCTAAGTGTTTAAAAAAATTGCATGCATAAATTCTGCAAATCAAGATATTTCATTTGCATATAGGTTGATATTGCAGTTTGATTCACAGAGATCTTATGGTTCATTCAATTCCTTACAAGAATAGTTTTATATTTGTAAAGTAATTACTTAATCTTTTTATACATTTTTTTTTTTTTTTTTTTTTTTTTTTTTTTTTTTTTTGTGTGATATGAATGCCGGGCTTGTGAAAAGAGCTCTGTCTTCTTGGCACATACACTCACAGAATGCTCCATCCCAAAAGGGTTAATAGTGATTTGGGGGGACCGTTATGTCTTATTGCGCTCTATGTTGTTTCAATATCATGTTTGTTTCTTTGATATTTCTCGGTTAAACGTTTTAAGAGCTTTTTTTTTTTTTTTTTTAAGATTTTTACATAGAAGAGTGGTACTTCATTGTTTATAAGCCAAACCAAGGTTTATTTGTAGTCTTTTGAAGCATTATTTAATGATTTTTTTCACTGTTTTTTTTTTTTTTTTTTTTTTTTTTTTTTTTTTTTTTTTTTTTTTTTTTTTGTGTATTAAATATTCAAATTGGCAGTTCCCCTAACATTTACTTTTGTTTTACCAGTATTTTCATTCATTATAGTTATTCATTTTGAAAATTGCAAGTTATGCATTTCATCTTGATATTTGAAGATCCATGTACCCACTACTATTAACTGCATAATAGATAGCAACTATCTCTTAAATTAGCTTAGAAATTCTCATTAATAATTGGTAAATTTAGAATTAGTATAGGTTAATTTGAAATGTTTTTTTGATTGTCCATTACAATGCTTATTAAAATTAAAAATAAACACTATCAGCACTTAAAAACTGTCCAGATGAATTTATAAACAAAGCCAGTTTTATTTGTGTTCTTATCCTGCTTAAGCTTTGTTTTTTTAAATATAGAATGTACTGATCTATTTTTTTTTGTTTTCTCATGGAGTGCCATGTTCATGTCTGCTTGTAACCAAATGCCTGTCTATCTCTCAGGTGAAAACGTCTGGGATGACATCAATCCTGACACCAGTGCCTTTATAAAAGAATACCTGCGTATTTATCCAGAGGTGTGTTGTTAAAAGTTTCAATGAAAAAATTATTATTTATATGTTGGTTCCCATATGCTGTTGTTACGTCTAGGTACTACTACTATTACTACTGTGTACACTGTTGTGGATTACGTTAGACAGTTGCACAAGTTTGCTCTAGTGCTCCGTATTGAGCTGACAGCCATGCGTCCCAAATCACAAAAATCCTGAGTACCAGATGTCAAATGCAGACACCTTTATTATCCAAACAATCACATACCGAATAATCCCTTCAACGTACTATGATCACATAATAAAATCCTTATTAAAACAGGCACAAAGTAATCCCTTATCTCTCACGACTACATGTCTCTATCTGCTCTCTCTCTACCCGTCTTTCTCCTGAGACACTATACATTTACACCCTCCCGTCCATCATCAATGACAATCTCAGGCCTTGTTCACTCATACACTTGAACAAAACTTCCTCTAACCCCACACATAACAAAAGTGATTCTCATACCCTTGACAGCTGTGCAAGGCTTCCTCTAACCCCACACATAACAAAAGTGATTCTCATACCCTTGACAGCTGTGCAAGGCTTCCTCTAACCCCACACATAACAAAAGTGATTCTCATACCCTTGACAGCTGTGCATGGCTTCCTCTAACCCCACACATAACAAAAGAGATTCTCATACCCTTGATAGCTGTGCATGGCTTCCTCTAACCCCACACATAACAAAAGTGATTCTCATACCCTTGACAGCTGTGCAAGGCTTTCTCTAACCCCACACATAACAAAAGTGATTCTCATACCCTTGACAGCTGTGCACGGCTTCCTCTAACCCCACACATAACAAAAGGGATTCTCATACCCTTGACAGCTGTGCAAGGCTTCGGATTAACATGCAAAAATTCTATCCAGCAGTTTTCAGCTGTTTTCCCAAATAGTTAAAGCTCTGCCAGTATCATTAGTAACTGCCTTGTGCCTCTTACCTCTATAAGAAATTTTTTGTTCCTTCCTGATGTTAAAAAACAGAATTTTGTTACATTTACAACAACAAACATGAAACCAGTTAAATTTTAAAAAAAACTTTTACAACAATTGCAGAGACCGATGGTCAGACTGTCCAAGGGTCAGGTGGTAAGGACAGAATGGAATGGAAAATGGTAATAAGAAAATAGTTTGCATTCATAACCCTAATTTCTTTATGAGTATTAGTGATATTAATTTTGGATTAGTTTTAGTAAGCTTTGTTTTACATAAATATAATTAAAGAACATGAGGTGAAGGCTACAACTAGTTGGCTTTCCAAACACTGATTTAATTTTGATTCTAATTAGGGATGTCGATATCATTTATTTTTGTTGGCAAGCCAGTTATCTGTTTGAGGAATTTGGCTTTAATCAGTTATCAGTTTTTACAATGTATTTTCAATGGGCAGTATCTACATATTTGGCTAAAATGTTATTACTTTTACATAGTTTAGAGCAGTGTTTCCCAAAATGTGGTACGCATACACCTTGGGGATGGTAAGAGTTTGGTGGGGGATATGCTGCAAAGGAAAAAATAAATATGTTTTCATTGTTATCAAAGTATATGCAATTACTTTTTTTTATTTTTAAAAGAGGGGTGCTCAGTGTTATGAAATTTATAGACAGGGGTACACAGATGTCAAAAGTTTGGGAAACACTGGTTTAGAGAGTGCTCCCAACTCTTTTCTTTAGACATGTCAAGTGGCCAGTTGGGGGCAGCTCAAGGCTATTAATGTCATTTTATGCACAACTAATCAAACCATCTAATCTAATGCTTTGGATTGATTTGAGAATGTTGTCCAATTAAATTTGCCCTGACTTGAGAAATATAGATTAAACAAATGAATTTCTTTTACAACAAACATCTGAAAAAACTTTTTTTTAAAAATAATGACATATTTTTCTGTAAGTTTGAGATTTTATAAAAAGTAATAATTTAAATTATTTTATAGATTTTAGAATCATCATTGATTCTTCTCCATGTTTATTTTTGTTTTTTGAAAAGGTGGACAGCTAAAGTTCAAGAAACAGATGCCAGCTTGGTCAAGATGTACTTCCAGGCTGACAAACGTACCGAGTGGATCTACAGGGGATCGACTAGACTTGAGCCCTTGTTTAAAGCCTTGGTAAAACACATGATAAAATCATTGGCATTCTTACAATTTTGCATTTTATAAGATTGTATAAGGCATTATTTTTTATATATATATACCTTGGCTCTTTCGCTGCCGGAAAAAGCACGGACCAACGCGCTCTATGTTGTTTCAATATCATGTTTGTTTCTTTGATATTTCTCGGTTAAACGTTTTAAGAGCTTTTTTTTTTTTTTTAAAGATTTTTACATAGAAGAGTGGTACTTCATTGTTTATAAGCCTAACCAAGGTTTATTTGTAGTCATTTGAAGCATTATTTAATGATTTTCTTCACTGTTTTTTTTTTATATATCAATACTCTTGTTATGGCTACCCTAAGCCCTAGTAGGTGATTAAGTTTTCTAGGCAATTAACAGCTCAAAAAGCTTTGGAATTGTTTTATACTATTTCTTTTGATAGTGACGATGATTTATATTTAGATCCATCGCATGATTCCGATAGCAGTAGTTTTAGAGGATTTGAGTTATAGAAGTGAAGATGAGGTACGCATACAACATAGGGTTTTGGGAAAAAATTGTTTTTGAATATAATGTTTTCACATTTTATTATTTTTTTTCTGTTATTTATTTTATTTAAACTGAAGAAATAAGTGTACAAACATACAGTCCATTCAATTATCTTTCATTTGATACCAAGTTTAGTCTTATGAACCAAACAATTATATTTTAAATATTTTTTTAATTAAAGCAACCTCTCACTCTCTTTTTGCTCTTTGAAAAAAATGTAAATTTTTTCTATAAAAAATTCTGCAGCGAAAGAGTAAAGGCAAACTAATTTATATATTCTTTGAAACATTTTTAAAACATTTTGATTTTAAAAAAAAATACACAAAACTCCAAACAATTTTTTATGTTGAAACATCTCATTAAAATTCCCTTCACATGTTACACATTCAAATTTATAATAAAATACTAAACAATAGTCTCTCCATTCATGAAAATTATTTTTTATTCCTTTCAAATTATACATACATGAAACCAAAATGATTTTTATTAAGTAACTTAGAACCTAATTTCATTTGTTTAAAATCAATGAATAAGCTATTGATAGAATTTATTTTGCTAATTATCACAATGAATTTTTCCTACCTAATCAGTTACGTGTGCTTGAAATTTTTAATTTTAGATGTTTTTACTTTAAAGCATGTAGTACTAATATTGCAACATGGTATAACATTGCTCCTCATGTGTCCCATAACTCGTAACTCCTAACTCCTAAAGGCCAATGCCGATGCTATCAAGGCGGCTGGTAGTGCTAAAGGCAGGAGACATAATCTGACAATGAGGCCATCTGACGACCTGCAGAAACCATCAGTGGAGTACACACGAGGGGCAGCTGAGGATGACAGCAGCTCATCCACACCCTCTGCTGGCCAAAAGGAAAAAGGTAGGTCAAATGTGTTGTACAAGGTACATTACCAGGTAGTAATTGATCAATTATATAATAGTTCACCTTACAGAAACTGGACAGGATTGTTTAATTCATAATTTTATAACCTTTCATTCCTGGGTAACTGGACTACAGTCTAAATCTTTTTTTTTTTTTTTTAAATTAATTATATAAACCATGCACAAATAAAGGGGTCTTTAGGGGTTAATTGCAATTGATAGGGCTGTTAAATGGTCAGGGAACATGAAATGTATATATGATGTCTAGTTCTGTTAAGGCAGTTAAGTCTTGGGCGGGCTAAATACTTAATTATCTAAAAATAACACTGCCACATTTTTGTAATGATGGTCGTATTTTTGCTTTGTGTCTTCATGATGAACTGGCTAGACACAACAACAGTAATATTAGCGTAGCCTTCCTAGTAACAAGTTTAGTCAATCCTCGCTTTTCTTTGTTTCAGTGCTGTTTTAATGTAAACATTGTGACATAACTGATTACATTCTGCTGAACCGCAGCGAGGGCAATAACTGAGATAACTAGGCTTTTTAAAAAATAAAAAATGAAAATATTATCTGTTCCACACAGCAACATTAGATTTTGACATACTTTAAAGGATCTCATAGAGCTTTTGAAATCTATTTTTAGAAAACAGTTGTAAGATTTTTAATACCTCCGTTTGGTTCCTACACTCCTCTCCTTTTCACCCATTTACAGCTTGTCGTAGTTATTGGACTAGAATTAATATGTTGACAGGAAATAGTCTTAATGGATATTACCTTTTTCTAAAAGAAATTAAATCTAATGTTACATGGTAAGTTTTGTAAATGATGTCCTCATTTGTTAATTCTTATTTCAAAAAATTTTATTTTATGCTAAACTAACATTGAGTTTGAACCACGTTAAATTTCTCCAATCGCCAGTGTCATAATTTGATGTGCACTCTCACTTTAATTATCCAGAGGCATACAATAATTTCAGTAGGTAAAAGTACAGGAGATGGTAACATAACTAATAAATTTGTTTCTGAAGAACAAATACTGCATGTATTACTTCAGTCCAACTATTCGTATAAACAAAGCTTTTCAAATACACTGCACTGGTATTTAGTTAATTTTAAATGTGTTCTAATGAAATTCTTTAAGAGAATCATTATGTTCCATTTCCCAGCCAAAGTTAGCCGGGTGCCTGAACCCAGCAAGAAGAAGTCCAATGTGGCCAAGAAGAGCACTGGAGGTCTGAACGCCGCCGAGGTTGGAGAGGGCCTCAAAAACAGCAGATGGGAACCACCCTGGATCAAGTACCAGAGAAAGGCCCAAGGGGGGCAGCAGAAGCCAGCAAGTGATGCAAGTTCACAAGATTCAGATAAATCATCTGCAAAAGTTCAAGGTCGGTTGGATTAGAAAATATTATTGGGCTTGTTTTTTTTATTAAAGTTTCAACAAACCATATGTGATACAGGCTGTGATTATTCATTAATTAATCCAACACTGGGGGGATAGGGATGAGGAATTTTTAAAATATGGTTGGCGGGGGTGGGGTTGTTGTAAGTTTATACTATATTAGAATGCCATGACGATTAGATAATATAACCAAATTTACATGCCACGTGTGTGTGGATCACTATCAGCCTTCCTGTATGAAAAGGATTATTTTAAAAACACTTATCTTTTGCCCTCTATATTTAAGGTGTCAGTGTGCGACAAAACAACAATGGCAGGAACTCACGAAATAGTAAAGACATAGCTAGTGTCTTGCAAGAGAGACTTTCCACAGACAACACTCAGGTGGAATATGATGAAGAGCAACTTACTGGCGAACGCAAAGATGTTCAACTGGACCTCTCTGACAGAGTTCGTAAACCATTCTGTGAGAAATTTTATCAGATTTTTAAAAAAAAAATTTGAGATATCTTTTGTTTAACAGGGGAAATGTTCACTAAAAACATTTAATAATTTGGACCCAAAGTCAAACAATGGATGAAAACTATCATTTTGAGATTATTTTTGTTTAAATCTTTATTTTTGCTGTTTAACAGTCATACTCAAGTCAAGTTTAATCTTAAAAAATGTTTTTTTTAGGTTTTGAAATCCTATCTAAACGCTGCATTCCAGATTTATCAATAGTTATTATTTAACTTCATCCATAGGTTTATAAACGTAATGAATTTTTGTGAGACTTGTATTCAACTGCCTGAAAATACTTGAAAAGTATTGGGAGTTATGGTCCAGGAACTGTGATGTTATAATAGATTGGTCTATAAAATTTGGATATTAAGCATTAACATTTTATTTAACATCTCTTAGCCCTCTATTTCTGAGTTTTTGTTTATGTGTTATTTTATCCTTTTGTTTGCTTGTTATTAGACGAGCATGAGTGTGACCCCAGCTGCATAGAAGACTGTAATGATGTGCTAAAGTTCAAAGGTCGAAGTGCATACCTCATCCCACTTCTGTGCGGTTGGGAAAGGTAAACATGTTAATTGAAATCACATTTTTAGACCTATAATGTTGGCTAATCAATAACTGTCCGTTCTATCATTTGAGCTGTTGCAAAGTAAATTTTTAGACCTATAATGTTGGCCACTCAAAACCTGTGCCTTCTATCTTTTGTTCTGTTGCATAGTAAATTTCTATGATGATTTAAAACATGAATTACCTTGAAGAGCTCCTTATATATTTTTTTCCTTTTAAAATACTCCAGTTGTCAGTTTGAAACGATGATGCAGGGTCAAAAGTTTATTTTTAAAAAATGATTGGATCACTGGATCACATGATGTGTCCAAAACACAGGTTATGAATGGAAACTGCACACCAATGTTTGGCCTTGAAAGTTGGCGATGAGACTTGCGCACGTGTGGCGGTTCTCATCGGAAGTCAGTGTTAAAAGTTAAATTAACTAATAATATGAGTGTTGGAAGGCAACAAAGCTTTATGTAGATTAATTAGACTCAAACAATTTGTGTAAATAAAACAATATGGCTTCAGCTTTAGTAATGATCATGAGTACCAAACAGGAAAACTGGAAAAAGACATAGCTGCAATGTCCATTCGCTTCCTTTCCGTTCTTCTGAACTTTGTTTTAGTCAGGGGCTTGCACCCACTCTTATTCTTTTCTCTCATTTTTGTTAAGGTAGAATCCAGGTACAAATATATCTAAATTTAGTTTATACTTACATGAATGTTTTTTTGTTCTGATGAAGGTATTTGCCAAAACGACAACAATTGTATTTTGTATGATCATTATGAAAGCTGAAATTATATTCTTTTATGGACACAAATTGTTTGTGCCTAGTTAGTTTAAAAGTTTAAGCTCTTAACTTAATCATAATTTACCCTCAGCCCAAAACCGGATGATTGAGAATTGCTTACAATATCTTACAGGGTTGAAGACTAATCATTTAAAAACTCTCTGACTTTACCCAACCAGGCAGTCACATTTTTACCTTACCCATTTAGTCATCATTATTTGAAACTGATCATGTTTTCCTGTTCCCTAAATGCTGGCCATGTTTTCAGGTCTCCCTAAATGCTGGCCATGTTTTCAGGTCTCCCTAAATGCTGGCCATGTTTTCCTGTTTATTCTACCTTAAAAATGTTTATACCTCTATTATTTAGTTTATACTGCTTCATATTATAGACAAGTTGGCAAGGCACGACCCACCACCAAACGCTTTGTTGTGTACCGCGCTCCCTGTGGGCGTCGGCTCCGCACCATTGGAGAGGTGGACCGGTATCTCCTCCTCACTGACTCCCTGCTCACAATAGATCTGTTCTGCTTTGATCAACAGCTTCATGTCAATACAGAATTTGTACCTGTGAAGGTGAGCCATTAGACGTATATGTTTTGATGGACCAATTTATTTAACTTGTAAATTTAAATCTATCTGCTGTGACATACATGAAGATAATGTTATCATTTTTTTAATGAAAAATATTCTCTTTCTCCCATGAGCAGACCTTCTGTGACATCAAAGACTTGTCTTATGGCAGAGAGAACTATCCCATCTCATGTGTCAACGGTGTTGATCGTCATTATCCTGACTACGTAGAGTATTCAGACCATCGCATACCCTCCAAGGGAGTTAATCTGAACCTTGACCCCGAATTCTTGGCGTGCTGTGACTGCACAGATAACTGCAGGGTAGGCAAAACTTGATGTTCTTAAACTCAATAAATTACGCACCCATTATTACATTTCATTAATTTTAACTCGGGCCCAATGCATTATTTTCTACTCTGAATAATTTCCTTTAGAATCTAAAGGCATGGGTTTATTTAGTAGCAGACTAGTGAAGACAATTTTCGGAAAGGTGAGGATTCTCAAAGTGATGTGACTGTGCGGCAACATGATAGAAATAAATGAATGCCTCGTTGATGGCCATTAAAGAGTTGTTGGCTTTCCTTCCCAGGATCGCAGCAAATGTGCTTGCCAGCAAATGACTGTACAGAATACTTCCTGGATTGGTGAAATTGACCCGGATGCTGGATATCATTACAGACGTTTACCCGAACCATTGTTTACTGGGTAAGGTGTATGTATTGGATGGGGGGGGGGG